>JAXQQM020092628.1:0-103827 GCA_034641835.2 Pinus albicaulis
ATGTAGTATTTCTAATTAGCACCGCTAATTGGAATATTTGATTTTTGTATAGTTTTGCCGACTATAGTTAATTAATAAATAAAAGTGAGAAAAGGGGTCTAACTCACTTAAATAAAATAAAGTGTTTCCCTAGTAGAGGCAACGTTGTAACTTAAAGGGGAAGCCTTGGGGGTCCACACACACATGAGAGAGGCCTCACGTAAACTCCTAAGGTAACTGCGCAGGTCAAGGAGGAACTCAAGGACGCGGTTAGGGTTTTGAGGGAGCTAGCACTATAAAAGGAGGGGGTTTCACTCCATTTGGCATTATGGATATGTTATTGATATTGAGAGCTAGACTTCTGTCTAATTCAGCACGCCGGTTGTTTAGTCGGTCTGCAGCACTGTTTAGTGCGAACTGAGTGTCTCCGGTCGGAGATCTCACCCTTGGCTCCGGGGGACTTCGAGTGCCTGCTCGAGCAAGGTTTTTCCTTCAGTTCCAGTTGGTGGTTTGCAGTGGTTTCTGGTGGATGTTTTGCAGAGGAGCTGCCCTTTTGAGTGACTGCGCAGTCTAGGAGAGAGGACGCAGTTTCAGTTGAGGAGGACGCAGTCTTTGTTGAGCGACTTTGTTGAGTGGTTATTTGGTAGTGGTTTTCGGCGTTTTCGGCCTTGAGAGGGGTTGTCATTTTAGTGGAGTTTTTGCGGGAGGATTGAATGCCCTTTCCTCAACGTGTTTCTTGAGCTTTGCGGCGGTACGGAGGCACGGCGTTTTTTCTAGGAGGAGGGTTTCTAGGGGTGATTTTCGGAGGTGGTCCGTTTTGTATATGGTTTCTGGGTTTTGTCTGGGGTGGTGAGTTCAGGTGGTCTGCCGATTTTCAGCTCATTCCGGCAAGGGGATCGGCCCCTAGCTTCAGTTCATTCCAGCAGCAGCAGTTTACGGCAGTTTCTTCCAGCAGCTGGGATGCAGTTTCTTGTAGCAGCCATTTCCTGTTTTTCTGAGAGGGTTCTTCACTTGCCTTGAGCAAGGATAGGTGCATTTATTCTGATTATCCATTGTATCTCATTATATTCTCGGATTAATAAAATGGCTTAGCATTTCCGGCATTTTTATGTGTATTTGCTTTATGTTCTATTTTCGGCATTTCCTATATTGTCGTATGCTTGTATTGCTGTCTATTTCCCATTGGGGATATTACAGTGGTATCAGAGCATAATTCTGGCTCAGCCTGTGGTCTATGACATTGGGAAAGAGATCATACAGAGGTTTGCTGGAATTTTGGAGAGCAATAGCAGTTGCAGTACCAAAAACGCAATTGGAAAAAGGGCCAAAATATAAAGGGTCAAATTTTGAAGTTTGGAATTAGAAGAAACGTTTTCTGGGTTTTTCTGGGTTTTGGGCAAGGATCACCTTTCCAAATTCCTGGAATTTTCTGAGTAGTTTTCAGTGGGTAAATCGGAGGTCGAAGTTAAGCAGTAGTATGGTTTTGGAGCAGCAGTGCCATTTCATGGGGAACCTGTAGACACATAGCAGAAAGAGCCGATGGCAGACACAGATAAAAAACTGGATGCAATCCTCCATCACATGCAGGATATGTCACAGAGGCTCGCAGCCGTAGAGGTAGCACAGAGAGAAACCCCTAGGGTTTTCCAGGTCGGTGAGGGATCAGGCACATCCCACCATTTGCGGGAGCATGATGCCACTCAGCATATGGCATCACATACACCCACACGCCCCACCATGCCTACCTTCTTGCCAGAGGACGCAGGGACAGCAGCACAGCGAGAGATGGATCCGGCTCGGATGGCTGACATTTTTGCAGAGTACCAGGCTTTCGGACCAGCGTTCATGGAGGCTCTCTCGTTCAGAAAATATATCCAGATCCAGTATGGCATTAGACTCCGTGATCATCACCGGGGGCACCGGCATCATCATGGTGGAGACTACCACCGCACAGCTAGCAGAGATTATGTTCAGCTCCAGCGTGATAGTAGACCTCACAACTTTCACAGAGGGAACAAGCACTCACATGATAGGGGCTTACAGCGCACAATGGACAGATTCCATCTACCGACATTTGACGAGTCATCCAGGCGCTCAGAAAAAGCTTGGGTGGACAAGTTGGATACCTCTTTCCAACTTGACTGAGTATCGGAGAGGAAAACCATTAAAATGGTTACCTCACACTTGGAGGATGAGGACACACAGGATTGCAGGGAGTCTGAGGTTACACCTAGTGTGACACAGGATTCACCCTCATTGGAGACCTCCTTGGCCGTGTCAGTTGATGTGGTAGTGGAGAAGGTAGAGCCTACCCCAGTAGAGCCATCCATTGAGGTGATGACCGGAGTCGTGTCCGAGTCTTCAGGTGGTAGCAGCACACGACAGATGGGTGAGGCGTTAGGAGATATATCCACCTTCGATGAGGCACTAGCAGGTACAGAGGTATTGGATGATGGCCGCAGACAGCGGTATCATCGGATTCGGACGGACCTTCGAGTTTTGAGAGAGAAGGCCGCGTCAGTACGGGAGGCCATTTTGTTGCAGGACCAAGAGCTGGAGGGTATGAGCGTGACTTGTGCCAAGTCGGCGGCCAAGTTGGTCCGCATTGTGGAACAGCTGGATTCCCTGATGGTACAACCAGTGGGGACATTGCAGCGTCAGATCATTCCCCTTCAGGTATGCATGGATGGGACTAGCAGTGTTGTTGGGTCATCTCTTCCCGTTGGAGAGGGAGAGGCAGAACCACCTAGTCAGATCTCATATGTTGACTTGGATAGCGGTATGAGACGATCAGAGTTGCACAGGGTACAGCATCCATATGTTGAGGTTGGATGGAGAGAGATTTTGAGTTGGTACTTGGTGGAGCGGGCTATGGAGATAGTGGTGGACCCAGGTGCAGTTCAGCAGGAGTTCCTAGGTGTTGAGCATACAGGGACCCCAGATTGGCATTGGGATCCAGGTGGGATCACCTATCATTTCCCAGGCAGGTCGGCTGACTATGCCTTGGAGAGTACAGTTGGCCTAGTAGCAGAGCATGTGCAGTTTGGGTCAGCTCTAGTGGCCAACCAGTTTATGGGTAGACTCCCTAGGTTGTTTTGGTATGACACTCGTACACGGGATCATGGGGTGGTCAACATACCTTGGCAGGAGTTTGTCGGAGGAGGTGGCATTGGTAGGCCACCAGATGGCGCCTTGTATGGGGCCAAGGATTCTTCACCTTTGTGTGGGGCACAGAGGACGCAGCAGAGCCGAGCAGTGGTGGTAACACTACTGACACTTAGGGAGATTCACTTCTCGGACCCCTTGAGGAGTATTTGGAGTGATGATCCTTTCGTCGGCAGGCATAGTGATGCGACGGTGGAGACGATGTTACCGATTGGTGGTAGTCGGACATGTAGAGGCGCAGCTCTAGGTCATCACATCCAGGGATGTGTGGGAGCCTCTAGCATTGAGCGGTGGATTGCCGGTGGACATGGAGTAGCATGGTGGTGTACCATAGTGTGTGGGACTGCATTGTGGAGTAGGAGTATCCTATATCACATTGAGAGCATGCGGAGAGTGACCGATGCCTGGACACAGTCAGGGCACGAGACGATACAGGGTGCTACAGCAGTAGCACATGGTATCCAGCAGCATACCGAGGTATGCCTCAGTGTGCAGTGGCATGTTGAGGAGTGTATGGATGATCAGTGGTATGCGAGGGCATACGGTGCTACACGGTAGGGTCTTAGAGCATTGCTTCCAGAGAGACTCATGGACAGGGACACTGGGCTTACCTTTGAGGATATTTCACCCAGGATCGATGGAGAGACAGAGGAGCGATACTTGGCAGTATCTGTGGGGACTCACACACCTGACTCGCTTCGACATCACTCACAGGTACAGTTGATTATGTTTTCGATCTTTGGCACTTTGGGCGTGGGCAGCAGGGTATGCGAGGTTCACCCAAGATATTTGGATGACACTCAGTACACTAGGCGAGAGACTTCTCAGCAGTGGCACTGGGTTGGTGTGCTAGTTCACAGCCCCAGGTTGGGGGATGAGATGATCCTTTGCCGAGGTGGTGCATCAGTCATCACTGAGCCTACGCTTGGGGAGCAGGTCATGAGGGAGACATGCATCATTTTTCCCTCGGGGCATGTCGAGATCATACATGAGCAGAGGATACGGGGTACAGCAGAGGTAGTATCCCAGTATGTGTCTGGGCTCCAGACACTGTATCGACACTTTGTCGAGAGGATGGATGGCATGTTCGATGCAGATGAGATGGCGGAGGTAGAACAGGAGGGCATTCCTTCTGTATGCCAGGGTGAGGACTCCTTTTCACATGGGTCCATAGGATCAGTTGAGGTCGCTTCTGGGGAGCGAGGGCAGTCATGCATGGATGGTGACAGTAGACTGGGGCTATATTCTAGTGTCCAGGGTGAGCAGTCATGGGACTCTGCGAGAGATACTCTGGGTGAAGAGTCACTTGTGACAATTCAGCTAGAGCAACAGGTGATGGAGCCTGAGTCGACAGAGGAGGGCACTACTCACATCGGGCATGATATTCCTTTGAGAGAGAGCCAGATGGGCACTCACATCGAGTCTGTGGTGGATATGCAGCTAACCACAGGGTCAGTCATTGAGGAGGAGCAGTCAGTTGCATTGACATCGAGTACCGTGACAGCAGCTACAAATCCATATCCTCTGGAGATGTTGGAGGTAGATGTGATAGTTTGGCAGTGGGAGATGATTACGGGTTGGCGGCAACCTTCCAGGCATGTTCCACATGCAGTTGTTGTTGCCACATCAGATGCTTCCTCCAGGATGGACTGGCGGGAGATCATGAGTTGGTACCCTCTTGATGGTACGGTACTTTTCGTAGGGAGCACAGCGGAGCAGGGGCCCTTGGACATAGTAGATGTTACAGATCCCAGTTGGCAGGAGGGCACCGATTCTCATTACTTCAGGACTCCTTCCCAATGTCAGGGGAGCAGGATCAGCATGGGATTGAGTCAGGACGTGGATTGGAGAGAGGTGATGAGTTGGTATGCGGTTGGAGAGGCAGCATATGCAGTTACAGGTACATCACAGCAGGAGCCCGAGAGCATTGATGCTTGTTGGTGGTCTTCACCTCTTAGAGCATTGGTCATAGCCAGAGGCAGTGCACAGTCCGAGCCGTGGGACTTGTGCGATTATTGGCCACAGTGGCGATGGGATCCGGGAGGACTATTGGTTGGCCGGTACCGTGAGAGGCCAGTTTGGGATCCTGGCATTGAGATATCCCTTCGTATCAGGGTGATGCAAGAGACAGAGAGGTTTCAGTGGGACCCAGGCACATTTTGCAGTATCGGTGGGGAGCATCAGCTGGAGAGTAGGCTTGTTCAAGCATCGCTTGAGAACAAGCAATTTTTGCTGGATGAGGATGCCACTTGGGAGAGCGAGCAGATTTTACAGCATCCATCACTTCAGTTGCTTGAGGACAAGCAACGTTTTGCCGGGGGAGACTGTAATATTCCTAATTAGCACCACTAATTGGAATATTTGATTTTTGTATAGTTTTGCCGACTATAGTTAATTAATAAATAAAAGTGAGAAAAGGGGTCTAACTCACTTAAATAAAATAAAGTGTTTCCCTAGTAGAGGCAACGTTGTAACTTAAAGGGGAGAGCCTTGGGGGTCCACACACACATGAGAGAGGCCTCACGTAAACTCCTAAGGTAACTGTGCAGGTCAAGGAGGAACTCAAGGACGCAGTTAGGGTTTTGAGGGAGCTAGCACTATAAAAGGTGGGGGTTTCACTCCATTTGGCATTATGGATATGTTATTGATATTGAGAGCTAGACTTCTGTCTACTTCAGCACGCCGGTTGTTTAGTCGGTCTGCAACACTGTTTAGTGCGAACTGAGTGTCTCCGGTCGGAGATCTCACCCTTGGCTCCGGGGGACTTCGAGTGCCTGCTCGAGCAAGGTTTTTCCTTCAGTTCTAGTTGGTGATTTGCAGTGGTTTTCTGGTGGACGTTTTGCAGAGGAGCTGCCCTTTTGAGTGACTGCGCAGTCTAGGAGAGAGGACGCAGTTTCTGTTGGGGAGGACGCAGTCTCTGTGGAGCAGCTTTGTTGGGTGGTTATTTGGTAGTGGTTTCAGCGTTTTCCAGCCTTGAGGAGATTGCTATTCCATCCGGAGGTTTTGCAGGAGGATTCAGCCCCTTTTCTCCGCGTGTTCCTTGAGCTTCTGCGCTGTTCCTGGAGGCACAGCGTTTTTGTAGGAGGAGGGTTTCTGGGGGTGATTTTCGGAGGTGGTCCGTTTGGTATATGGTTTCTGGGTTTTGTCTGGAGCAGCGAGTATAGGTGATCTGTAGATTTTTAGCTCATTCCGGCAAGGGGATCAGCCCCTAGCTTCAGTTCATTCCAGCGGCAGCAGTTTACCGCAGTTTCTTCCAGCAGCTGGGATGCAGTTTCTGTAGCAGCCATTTCCTATTTTCCTAAGAGGATTCTTCACTTGCCTTGAGCAAGGATAGGTACATATATTCTAATTATCCATTGTATCTCATTATATTCTCAGATTAATAAAATGGCTTAGCATTTCCGGCATTTTTATGTCTATTTGTTCCATATTCTAGTTCCGGCATTTTGCTCTATATAGCTGCTTGTTGTTTTGCTGTGTATTACTGTTTATTTCCCATTGGGGATTATTACGGGTTAGGTCTAGGTAGTGATTTTTATTTTTAGATTTCCCACGGGTCAAAGAATTGCCCAATAAAAATAGTAATTGGATTGTAATAAGTGTTATGCAGAGAAGTTGTATGGGGTATGAGTAATCAAAATTACACCTCTCTCAACTTTCTACTATGACACACTTTGAGGAGTTAATAATAAGTTTTGGACCCTCAAAACCCACATTCCCTAAGTTTGGTGGAAATTGTGGCAATTAGATTGGCTAGAATTAAATAAAATAGAGAAATAAATTATTCCATGTGACAAAATGAAGTGGAAATGACTTAAGAATTATTCTAAGTCAAAGAGTTCGATCCCGACGGACATGTGGAGGATGGTAGGCACCTTTGCATCATTAATTCATCATTTATTTGTTAAAATCGAATTTTCCAAAGATAAAGCGATCGTTACACACAAGGAAAATCGAATTTATTAAAGGCGATTAAGCATACAAGGAATTTTCTACATGATCATTTAATTGAAGACCAAGTGGGGACCTCTTCTCACGAGCTATACGAAAAGATACGAAAACACTCAACACTTCACTCAAAGGATTTACGCTATTCCTTGTGCTTAGGCTAGCAATCACTCGGAAACACGCGGTTCTCGGAGACCTATGCGGATCATTGGAGTCATCTACGAATGCGATTTCGAGTTGGTTTGAGTTTGCGGTGGTGGACTTGGTGTAGCATGGGACTTCGTTTGGCTTATGGACAAGTTCAACTGGATCATATGGGAATTCGATTTCCCTTGGTGTGCACAAAAAATTAGATTTTTCTCTAGAGGCGTCCTGAAGTGTTCTCCATATGGAACTTGGCTTACCTTACTTGGGATTTGCTCCAAGTTAACTTCTCACATGCATTTGTCTTAGGAATTGCTCCGAATCTCTATACAACAAAGTTGTGGGCTATTGTATTGTACCTGACCCTAGATCCATCTAACTTCGGATCTATCATGCGGCGAGAGGATCAAATCTCTCGAGGTGCAAACCTATTTTTTTGAGTGCAAAACTTGAGGGAAAGGTTTGCACCTCGAGAGGCCCGATCCCTCTCGACGCATGATAGATCCGGAGTTAGATGGATCTAGAAAACTGTGAATTCCGGTGGAGGCATCAACGTCACATTTTTCGGATTATTAAAATTGTATATTTTAAGTGTATCATACTTTGAAATTTTCAAGATTAGAAATACAAATACTAACAAATGTTATTAATATAAATATGTTTGGCGATCAACAAAATGAAATAATTAATATATTAAATAACAAATACCTTGATCATCTCATTCAAATGTGATATGAAGAATATATTGAAAAACACATAATCTATTTAGTATTTAACCTTAACTTTGTCTTCTTCTTCTTTTCTCTTAGAAACACGAACACTTTTTCCATATTTTCATGTCGATCATATGGAAATGGGGGTCAGAAATCGAAGACCATCCAAAGATTTAACTCGAGATATTACTGCGGTAAAAAGTGAGACCTTGTCACTCTGTCCTTCCAATATTAATAGTTGTCTTTTCTAGTGTCGATCCCTGGGACTTATGAATTGTTAATCCTCAAGCAAGTCGCAATGGAATTTGTCTATTATTACCTCTTTCAATAGATATAATAAAGACAGTATATGAGGAGATAATTCATCCCACGGAACTCGAGCCCATAGTTATCAAATGTTACTAAAACATATGTGAGGAGGGGATTAAGAGTGATGTTCTGGATTATACAATATCTTGAACTACTCAAGAGCACATTGACAAGTCACACATTAGTCCATAAATTTGGAGTTAGCATAACCCTAGCTCCAACAACAAGACGGATATCATTATCCAAATTTTCCTCATACGCTTCAATGTTGTTGTTGTTATTTGATCTTATAACTACGTGCAACAAGGTGATTTAGGGATACCAAGCAACGCTTATTGTGATTATACACATCACAAATTTGTTACGAACAAATGTATAGCCTTATTAAATGACTCTTTTGTTGAAGCATCCAAATTGGAATATGTACGTGTCATTAGTACTTTCCAATCTTCTATTGTTGGAATCGCATCTTTGACATTCATTAATAAATGACGAAAGAATCTTTGATCATCGCTTTCTGCCCATCTTGCACCATTATCTTTGTATCAAGAGTTACAATAGTTGTGAATAAATTCCATAATTCTTTTGCATGACCTTCCACCGCATATGCGGGTCTATCCATAACGGGGAGGTAGTTATTAAATCTGTAATATATAATTGATATACCTCCAAACGGACTTCTTTATTATGAGGAAAAGCTTGACGAAATTTCGAGAATCAATATGTGTCAACAAATTTCTCCCTATAAAACTCATCTCCATCATCAAAATGTATAGCATGTTTCATCTCCTCTTGTAAGGTAAGCAAACACGACCCTTGTAAATAGAAAAGGAAGTTCCTTCTTGGTATATAAAAGAGCGAGAGTGTATTGTTGATGCGGCTATGTTGAATGTTGCAACTTAGGTAGAGGCCAAAAGAAGATATGGGCTCTTATGATGAACGAGTCGAGTTTCAAGTCTTTGTTTTATTGCACCAATCAAGAGACTTTACAATACTTGTTGTCCTTGGATAATCATAAGCAATTGTTCTTCCTTGTCATCTCCTTTGTAATGATCAAGAACTACATTAGATGCTATTTTTTTCTTTTTCTCCTAAACTTTCAAATGAATATTTTTTGAAGATTTAGTAGTAACAATTGCATTCACATTTTCTTGTGATATGAAGTTCATTGCTCGTCTTGATGTCTTCATCCATAGCTTCAAAGACTCCAATTTGTCATAACATCACAATCCCTAAATCCAATCATAATAAAATTCACTCGCATGTATAAACTTATTCTTATACAAACCTAAAATAATCTCCCACTCATGTTGCTTAGAATCATTTTGTACATGTAAAACATCTTCATCCCCATGCGGACATTGAAATTTGGATCCTTTGAAGGTATTGGATTACGATCAATATGCCAAGGATTATAGGAAAAGTTTCCCAATTTTGTATGATGTCATCATACGTAGCACCAATATTTGTATGAAAATCATAGAAACGGCATGCAATACTAATTCGGACAACAAAAATAAACAAACCTATTATTTTTCGAGGGGGGCGATTAAACTTAGGAAATACTTGTGCAATGGGCGTATTTCGTGGTAACCATTTCTCATCAAAGCTGACGTTTGTCATATGACCAAGATCTAGAAGCCCCATCGATGAAAGGTCTCCATACTCACGAGGTCTCTTCCTATATGCATCAATAAGAGAATTATCATTATGGTCATTATATTCATCAAATTTTACTCATTTGAAAACTTTTATCAACATTCGGAACAATGAATGTACGACTACATTCGAGAAGAGGAAGTAAAAGCATATGGCACGTTTCTTGTGCTCCTATATCTGTCAACGATAGACTCACACAACAATGTTCTATATGCACGTACTCTTGGTTCATTTGATTTTTGAATGAAAAATACACATCGACATATCATGGAAGCAATGCGACCCTTTTACACTTTTGATGCATATTTTTCTATGTAGTTAATCACGGCATGCCTAGAAAGAACGGGTTTCCAATCCATATTTGCATGCCATATCATGTTGCGATTATGTGTATTTAATCATCATTTTGTCTAGTTTTATATGTTTTTCTCCACCCTCACAACATAAAGTCTTGACATTTTGCATAGCTCCCATGGTGCCTTATATCTACACACCAATTTTCCACCCTTCTTTCTCGGGCATGATTTCTCATTACGAGTGATGTAGCGCTCAACACAATTGAGAAGTTGTTCATGGTCCATCATAGGATCAGATTGAAATATTTATTCGATGTTCTTTAAGCAAGGATGATTGTCATCGTTTCATTGAATATGGATCTTTATTTGATATTCGTTGCATGGATTGAATGCATGGACAAATCTATCAAAGTGTTCTTTTGCAAATCTAACTTGAGTTAGGTCATTCCAATTCAATTTGTCCATATTGGGAGCATCTTTTAGCCAAAGAAACCCATGCACATGTGGAGATCCACAATGTTGCCATTCATAACGACACCAAAATGCGTAGCATGATGAAATTTTGAAAAAATCTCGAAACAATGTATGTCACCAAATGCACATAACTTGCTACAATGTGAGGATTATCAATGACATTTTGGCATCTCCATTTTCTTGCTTCCTTTGGATACGTAGGAGAGGTACCTGGCATCGAAATATATGCAAATCAGGCCATTGCATATACGCTACACTTAGTGTGAAGAATATTGTAGGAGATCCAATTTGTTGTACCAAGTCACATAATTTTCCACGACATTTGCTCCAATATGCACATGCTTCCTCTTAGAACATGTCCAAATCTCATCAATCTATACGCAATTTTAGAATTAGGAAGATTTTGTAAATACTCTCATAACCCATCAATTGTTGTAGGTAAGTTACGTCATATTTTTTTTTAACAAAAGCTGAGAAGACGCTTGAGCACGATGTCTCATGATGATATTGAGTAAAAAGTATCTAAATCGAGAATGTCTCCCAAACTGTTATCATGAAATGCGAGGAGACGTTTTGCATACTCATGAAGATGCACGTTTCTTGAAGTCGTGGATTTGTAACCAACGAGATTCTCCTCTAGGGAATATGTTGGAAATGCCATATCAAATAACCCTTTAGTATTGTACTCATTTATTGGAGATGAACCAATTGTAGGCCAATTAATGACATTTGTAGTTTCACCATTTATTAGGATTATGTGCCCATGCACGAATAAGTTCTAAATTTCCCTAGGTGCATTTGGAGGCCTTGCGGCAAAAGTTGTATCATAATTTTCTAAAGCATCTTCACGACCTGAGCACCTTCTAGCAATGTAATCATCATGTCATTGTCCATATACAGTAGTATAATAGAATTAATCATATGTGACACATTTGTTGTTTTAGATAACTCGTCCACGGCATGCATATCAATTTCTACACCTTTAAAATATGGATCATTTTGAATCTTATAAAGTAATGCATCAGTACCTTTTGCCTTCTAACGGTGAAATCATAGCTTGATCCTTGTTGACCTTTTTTTCGCACCACCATCATTAAATCCAAGTCTTTAATATCTCGAGTAATTTCTTGGCAACATCTTTAACATCTTGGGGAAAATACAGTTGTGTCTCTTCTATATTTGTATTGGCCACCTATTGAATGCATTACCTGCAAAATTGGACTCGCTCGTGCTATCAACATTTCCTCAACTGCGTAAGACTTCCAGGATCAGCGCAACCCGGATTCATATGATCTTGTGATGAAAATCTATATTTATTACCCTCTCGTTTACATCTTGTACACATTGGTTGTCTTTGTAGTCGCCATGAATGCAGGATATGACTCCTCACACACATGGCACATTTGAGGATGACTAATTTATCAATTCTTTCGCGAAATTTGTTATGTGCGGTAACTTCATCTTCCGCTGACACCGTGGTCATCATTGCAAGTTCATCATTACATTGCTCCATTGATTGATGATCTTGACTTTCATACTTAACTGGTACATTGGAAATCATTTCACATTCATCGTCACATTGCTCCATTGGTTGATGAATTTGGAGATTCATACCTATGGGAGAAAGAGGCTCAATTGTGGCCTAGATCATTAAGACCTCCCTAAATTGTCTTCTTCGATGTGCTCTTGCGTGTTATCTATTTTGACTTATTTGTTCTTCTTTATCATTCTCATTCATTCCTTCAAATTTCATTCTTTTTCTTTGAGAATTATTTATTCCCCGTTCTTCTTCCCTTTCATCCTCATTATTTGCCTTTGTCATTGTCGCCTTTTTCTTTCACGTTCCTTCTTTCATTGTTCTTCCTTTGATCATGAGTCATTTGTTATGCACTGAAATCTTCGCTACTCATTTTTTTTTCTATCCTATTACGCTCTCTTTCGATTTCAATTATTTCTTTCATAATATTTAATCCATTGTCTTTGCAACTCTTTCTCTACACACTTCTCATTTCTTCAATATTGTTATTATTAGTTTCCCCATTACTAGTACTCATGATGCTATATTCTGTACAAAAAAACCAAACATAGAAATTAATCATATATATATATATAATACCTAGCTAAAAAAATATTTAATACTATGTACCATGTTTAAAATAAATTTAAATCCAATTTGTATTTCTTTTTTCTTTGAATTTTTAATTCTTAACGAATACTTTTGAATCATTGTTACACAAGGAGAAAAAAAACATGTATGAATACTATCTTATTTTTATTTTTTGAACTTTTGTAGTCCCCACAAAATATGAAGTTTTATTTTACACCAAATCTTAATATACCCTACGGGGGTATTTATTAATTCTTACTTTATTTACAAATTGTATTCAAAATAAATTCATAAAAAACATTTCATTTTTAATCTCTAACCTAAAATATAGTTATGATTCATTAAAAGAGATTTATTTACATATTGTATTCAAAATAAATTAACGGCATATGAGGCACATATATGCTTATAAGACCACTGTTCTACGTTCTATAAAGTAATGACATATGAGGCACATATATGCTCTAAGTTCCACATGTGGTATTTTATAGTTAAGTTTATTGCAACGATCACACATTTATGTTTAACCAAGGATATATTAATGTTATAATATTTTTTATGGCCACTTCATGAGTGACGTCTTCATATTTGTTGTGGGAGGGCAGCCATAAAATTTGCGGTAACATTGTGGTATGAATCCCTCTCTCGGCGTTCTGGCTTGGCGACGTAGCTGTCGAGGTTTCCCAATCCAACGGATGTGTTAGGGTTACATAATTAATCTATGTTATTTTTTGCATCCATTGCCACAATTGCGACTTTGATGGTTTAAAGAAAGTAGTGAAACTATTGGCTAATTTGTAAAATGCAAACGAGACAAAAAATTGATTCACAATATAATAGCGTAAACGGAGCTAATTTAACATATCCCGGCGAAAATATCGAAAACAACCATTGTAGTTTGAAGGAGGAATCAATGAAAAAAAATTGTTAGTCGGTAAATGGGGAAATTTATGGTAAGGAAGGGAGTGTAATAGATATAAAACTCATCATCCCAATCCCAGGCAAAGTTAATTACCGGATCTCAACATCCACACAGTTAAAAACACGCGAGCTAAAATATAATTCAACACGGTGATATACATTGGAAAATACAAGACGAAGGAAAATATAATTGATGCGGATGTTACATGGAATTAGAACGCGCGAATCCAATGGCCAGATAAGAACAAATGCGAATCCACCTCACGGTGTGAATCCGATCAAATAATTGCGAACTCGGTTGTTGTTTTAATTTATTTATTTTTTTTCTTATTTGTATCCCTATTAAAAAATTTTGTTTAAGGTTGACACATTAAAAAAAAAAAAAAAAAATATTCTTAAATTTAGGATTTAATGGGCAGTAGCAGAAATTTTAATTATTGTTTGAGGACGTGACATACTTACAGTTAGGGTCATGCGGGTTGTAGATTGCACCTCTCGGCGCAATCATGTTATGAGTTATTGGGCTTGGGGAAACTCTACCATTTTTGCATATCAATAAAATCAAGACTTTGGGGCTATTTAGCGAATGTTCTCCTGGCGTTATGAGGTGATTTCTTTCCATACTATTGTTATTGTGTTTGAATTCATTTATATGTTTGATCGGTATTATTTTATATATCATCATGTTGCTTGGATTGATACATGCAAGCTATCTTTCATGTATCATTTATTTAGAGTAGTATTCTAGAAATAAGCTTTCCAAGTCATTTTCGGAAGGGAATGTTTGGTTTATCTTATTCATTATCATGCTCTAATACTTTTGCAAGGCGATATTTGTTCAAGTGTGTAAGGGAGAGATCTATTTGTATTGTGTGCGGGAAATCCATTTATAGTGGGACCAAATCACTCCTAGATTCAAAGCAATCCAAGACTGGCTATTTTCAACTATAGTCTTTCATCAAGGGAAGACCAAGAGGGAGTTTTCTCGTTCTCTAGCTACTTGATCATCTACTTAGAATTTGAAATCTAAAACTTTCCTACGTAGGCTTGAGTTTAAAGTCATATTTGTTACTTCAAGAGAATTTTTCTAGACTAGGCAAGAATGAGGGGCCTGGCTCCATTTCTTGGGCTAGTGTCTTTGTATATTAATTTGTACTTTAAATCTTGTTTATTTCAAGCTAATGTTTGATTTTCTTTCGTAGCCCACGAGCTTGAGCGTGAACAACGAGGAGCTTCGGGAAAAGATGGAAAAAAACCAGCGATTCTCCTTGCATGCAAAGCCTTCCATTACATCAAAGTCAAATTTTAGGGAGGCCATGAACACCTTTAGGACAACAACAACATGATCTTTGTCGTGGGCCTTGGACCCTTGTAAAATTTATTTTTGAAGGTTTTCCCATGAGTTTGTTGTCATCTTGGAGGAGGGGATCTAACTTTTCCAAGCTCTATCTTCGTAAAAGCACCTCATTTTGGGCAGCCTTCTTAGAGGCTCTTTTCCTCATTTATTATCACTAATAAAATAACATTTTTGCTTGAGGAGCTTGGGATGTTTTCCATGGTATCCCCCTTGGTTGAAGAAAAGACTTCTTGGGTGGATTGACTCATTTCCGATTTTCTTTTAATGCATGAGAATTAACAACTAGCACTCTACATCCATCTCACTAAATTTTGAGTTTAATTAAACTTACATGCATGAGCTCTTGAGCTACAAACTTGAGCAAATCTCTTTCATGTGTAGAGCAATTCACATAGTTGGCAAGTTTCATTAAGTTAATGTTTATGTTTCACTATTTAGTCCATGCATGTTATACATTTTGAGGAACCATTGTGAAGCACTTTTAATGAGAACTTATTTCATCCCACTTGCCATTTAATGCTACAACATAGATAAGTCTATTTTTCTCTCAAAGTTTGGTTCATTGTTGCGAGTAAAGCGCTATCTCATCTCTTGTGGAACATTGCATGTATCATTTAATTGAGATTAATCAACATCGATTTCATACAAACACTCATTAAAACTACTCCAACATAAGTTGGTTGTATAGACCTCTAGGGAACCTCTACTCCCCTATTGACTCCACCAACTGTGAGATCCACATGATTTGAGCGAAGGTGAGATGCGGGATTGAAGAGTTGATTTGAAATATTTGTTGTCGAGATAATTTAATTAAAATTAACCAAGAGCTCTCTTCATCACATTTCTTTTTACTTGTCTTTTGATGGTTGTTGATCTCATGCAAGTATTGCGATACTCACTTTCCATATTCGCAAAATTTAATTTCATATTCGGCATCTAATTTTTAGTTGTTTCTAACTATGACAAAGATATGTTTAATGTTGTGAATTAGTTATCCCATAATCATTTTTATTTTGCAAATATCTTGTGCTAACATCTTTTGTTTCCATTTTGAGTTATTGCATTCTCATCTCTTTGAGCATTATTTTACTTTTGAGCACGTTATTTGTAAAAGGCAGTTGAATGGTTTCTCATTATTATTTCAAATTTGCTCATAAATGCTCATGAATCTTTAAAATTAATCCAAATTCACTCTAACAATTCTCCTAGAAAACTCACATCTTTAACTTAGTTTTTCTTTAGGGACAACCCCCACCTTTAACCTACGAGATACCTTAAACGGAGAGAGTTGGAATAGGTGACAACCCCTTCTCTCGAATTCCTTGCCACCAACCACACCTTGTGGGGTTAAAGGCTTTTCTCACTAACTTAATAGGTAGGTGTAGGCGGCAAGGCGACAACATTTTGGCTCGTTGTCGGGGACAAGTCTTCTTGTGCCTGGGAAAACGACTAACTTTAAGTTTTGGCATATTTGAATTTTAGATTTAGATTCTTGCTCAGTGGCGAATCCACTCAATTCTAATTTTGCAGAGTCTCTGCAAGGAGAAATTCAAGTGGTCTAGTTAGCCCCTCTCCACGACCCTAAAAGGGATTTTAGAGAGAGGTTAAATAGACTTTCTCATAGTGCGACTCTTGCTAGTCATAAACAAGAGGCTATTTCGACATTCATTTATTGTTTCAAAGAACAAGTTGAACCTAACATCATGAATGATCTTTTTTTCTCCTTGTAACTTTACAAACATTAATGGTTATCCTCACAATATCCATTAGAGCTATTCAAAGGTTGCCTTCTTTTAAGTAACAATGCCATTAGCCATCACATGTGAAGAACTTTAATGTCTACATGTTTAAGTGGTGTAACGTCGCTAACTATGAGGATGTAAAGATAAGGCTTTTTGTTCTCTCTTTAGAAGAGGATGTTCATGATTGGTTCCTTTGAGCAACGTGAACTCGTATGATTCTTTAAAGACAATTGTTAATTCTCTCATGGGAAAGTATAGAGAGATGAGAGAATAGTCATACGATCGGTGCATTAGCACCATAAAGAAGAATGAGAATGAAACCATGGAGGAGTTTAACAAAAGATTCAATGAATTGGTTAAAAGCATGCACACTCTTGTTAAACCTCTTGAATGAATTTTTCTTATGCTCATATTTAGATGCTTTTGGTGTGGACACGCTTATGAGTTGAGAAGAAAGGGCACTGCAACTTTGGGTGTAGCTCAAGCAAAACCTTGAAAATGGAGAGGGCCAAAAAGCAATCAGAAAATCTAAGATTCATTTGGTTTCACTAGGGCCATCAAAATCGAATGATTCAAAGGCAAGGCCAAGGAAGACGTACACATGATTCTATTAAGGAATTAATTCAACTCATCAAGAGCATGGAAGCAAACCACAATAAAGAAAACGCAAGCCATGTAAAGTAGGTTGGTGGCCATGGAAAGATCGCAAGTGCAAAGACTCCAACCTAGGCCAGAGCATGGATGGCAAAAGAATAAAGGCCCTCAACAAGATTATAGGCCTCCAAAACCATTGGAATCCACCAACATGGTCGATCAAATTCCCCCTTTTTGTAAGCCATGGAATGAGTTTCATGAAGAAGCCACAGCCCATATATAAAGAGAATTATGGAAGGTAGCATGTTGGGAGATAGCTATGTAAAGACTAGTGGCCAAATCAATATGTTCTCCATGGAAGATCGAGTATACACCATTGAAAGTGATCTAGAGATTGACCATAGTCCTAATAATCTTGGGGTTGACAATATGATTGCAAATTTTGGCAAAGTCACTAAGATTTTTGGGGAAAAGCCTACATGCGGACAAATTTTTGCTATGGCAAAACACAAAGTGATGACTTATTGGAGAAGGGATATTGAGAGCTAGGAATAATCGAAAAAAATTTCTCCTCCTACTTCGGAAATTAAATTTTGACTTGGGAAATTGGGTGAATAATCTGAGTTTCTATCCCGGTGGCGGAGATTTTAAAGATACCATCTCCAAGGGCCAAGTTACTAGCTGCAATTGAAGTTACTCAAAAGGAAGAAAAGGCTAATAATAAACCGGAAGATGAAGAAATTGTATTGAAAAGTATGAGCTGTCATGTGGGGAACGAATATCATGTTGCCATTTTATGTTACTTTGATAGTGAATGATCGTCTTTTCCATAACTACATGCTTGATTCGGGGGCTTCATCAAATGTCATGACCAAGAAAGTCATGGAGCAAGCCAGATTTAAGGGCTATCTAGGCCCTATCACAACATATGTTCAATGGATGCAGAGAAAATTGAAGTGTGGGATAATTAAAGATTTACATGTTTTCCTAGCTACATACCTAGGCAGAATAATGACTATGGATATTGTTGTGATAGATGTTTCATGATTCATGGGGAATGCTCTTATCGAGAAATGGGCATCAGATTTAAGTGGTAGCCTTCAAATGGACTGTCATATGCCACCATCCCCATGTCAAATAATAACTTTGTCGGACTTGATCGGGAGTTAGAGAAAAGATATCATGTTGAGGATCAAGGAAACCCAACAATGAGATTATCTATAGATCATGCCGGACGAGTGATGTTGTGTTGGCAAATTTTCTTCCCCCTTAACGAACGATTCAAAACGAAGAGATTGAAACCGCAAGCTCAAGCGGGGTACTTCAAATCTTTCATCGGACCATTTTCATGACGAGCGTTGTAGCATTGACAATAATTGCATGTCATCGCCATCGCAACTAACCCGGGAAGAAAAAAAAAAAACGAAAAAAGAAAAAAGTATAAAAAATGAACGACCGAGTTTTTGAAGCGAGGATCAGACGCCCTCAAGCGCGTCAAAATTCGAAAAAGGAAAAGGAGAGAGATTTGGTATATCTGAGTAGCCTAGCAAGGTTAACCTTGGGGCGAGTCATAGTCCCAAGATAGTCGAGGTGGACAAGGCACATCGAAGAATAGTTTGCTTGTGAGTAGGCGAGGTTCTCAAGATGGATTTCACCGAAGACATTTTGATGCCATGGGGTATCTGAGTATCATATTTTTGACCTTATCCCTTGTAAATTTGTTTAAGTAGTTTTATTTCATGAATTAATTGTTCTTTATGTTTCCTAGAATAATTCCATTTTGTACTTGATTTTATTTGATATTTATTTTGAATGGATACGCAAATATATAACTTTGGTTGGTGGATGCGGATTCCGGAGTCCTTGCACACTATCACTTCATATCTAACATGCATCCCCATATGGAGCCAAATGTTGACCTTTGAGTGGCACACGATGATAATGAGAAGACTCCATGCCCAAGGATAGATGTAATATTCCGAATAGAAATACTTAAATAATATCTACAAGCACATAAACAAAACTACAACAACTAGAGAGACATCATATGAAGACAGACAAAACATGCAAAACGCTAAGCCATTTTATTAAGTCTTGAAAGTAAAATGAATACAAAGGTGATCAGAATGATGGCACCTTGGCTTGCACTAGGCAAGGGTAGAAATACTCTCGAGACTATATCATGGAATGGCCACTCCCCTCGATGACTACGTGATCTCCAAAGTTGTTAGTCTTTGGCTATTTGGAATAAATTAACTCTTTGAAATTTTGCTCCCCTCCTCGGAAAATTGTGAAACTTTGGGAATGGGCTCTCCACTCAAATACCGGAAAAGCCCATGAGAGCTTTTCGGAAATGGATGACCTCGGAAAATGACCTCCCCTTGAGGTATAACGTTGTCCAGGTGATAAACGGTGGCTGAATGATCTACGCAAAAGATGGCCTCCAACCCCACCAAAATGATGGAATAGGGAAGTGCTAACCCCTTTCCAACTCTCTTGGATTCTGAATCCTAATAAGCCTTCAATCCGAAGTCTCCTCCTCTAAAAGTTGTGTACTCCCTCTCCTTGTGCATTGTCTACGCAAGTGAATGATCTAGCAGTGGCTATGACAACTCTCTCAGAAAAATCATGGATAGAACTCCTCACCGAAGCGAGGCACTCGAAGTCCCTCGGGGCGAGGTTGGGATCTCCTTAGAGACACCGTGTCTTGAAACCGGCATGGAACTTTTCTCAACGGTAAAAGCGTGCTCAATGTCAAAAGACAAATATCATAGATGCATAATAAAATGAGCAAATGAGAGCCTCTCTCCCTTTTTATGCTTGAAGAGCCTTGCTCTCACCTAGGCCCCACCAAAAGCACGTTGTCCCCGCCGGGCCACGTTGTCCCTCTTGCCTGCACGCCATGGGCCCATGGCCGACAACTCGCTTTATCTTGCCACTTTGTCCTCTAGGCCCCACCGCGCCCAAATAATCTGTATCTCCAAGTGACTTTAGGAAATGCTTTTTATCCTAAGTGTGAGTTAAGTGTCCCTTTCACCCACTTTATTTCTAACTTAACTTTATTAAAGTAAAGTAGTCAAAAATTGATATTTCAATTAGTACATTTGCTAATTGGGAATATTATAGTCCTCCACCAAAATGTTGCTTGTCCTCAAGCAAGCAATGATGGATGTCGTAGGAATTTTCTCACTCTCCCAAGTGGCATCCTCATCGGTAAGTTCCTCCATCTCACCGGATATTCCCTAACTTTCATGCTCACTTGTTGCCTCTCCCTGGTCTCGATGATGGACTTTGTTTGCAACACTAAATCTCATCATCTATGGGTGGGAGCTCCTCAATTGCAATCACACCTTGCCCCAATGCCTTCTTTAGGCCGCGATACACATGGAAGATATTATGAATCCTTGCTCTGGGTGGGCGGCTCAACTCATATACAACCTCTTTGATCTGCGTGTCACCTTGTATGGTCCATAAAAGTGGGGCTTGAGCTTCTCGGCCCCCTTGCTTCGGTGTGGATTCTGGAATGTGGTTGCAATCGTAGGTAGACCAAATCCTACCTGTTGTCTCTCAACGTCCCTGTCGGCATATAGCTTGTTGATTCTGGCGTTGTAGCTAAGTTATCCTTAAGAGCTCGAAGTATATCACGACTCTCTTGGATCCAATCCTTGGCCCTCGGGGCCTTGCTAGCACCAAACATCACATCAACAAAAGATAAAGCATGATACCCATATAAACATTAAATGGAGACATAACAATAGACATATGGTATTGGTGTTATAACGATACTCCCCCAAGTGCAACCATCGTAACCATGCCTTTCTTTGCTTCGGTGACATACTCGCAAGTAGCCTTCCGGCCACTTGTTCACTATCTCCATTCTGCCCATCCGTACGTGGGTGATAAGCTGGTACTCGGGGCCAACTCGGTACCCACCAAGCAGAAAAGCTCCCTGCAAAACCCGCCCATGAAGCGGCTATCCATCCTTGACAATGGTCTTTGGGAGACCATGCAATCTGAAAAACATCTGCGAAGAACAACTCCACTACTGTGCTATAGTGTATCATCTTGATAGCGAAGAAGTGTGCATACTTTGTCGATCGGTCAACGACTACAAATATGCAATCCTTGCCATGCGGTGGGCGGCCACGTGATGAAATCCATTGAAATGCTCTCCCATTTCCTACGGTATGGGAAGAGGCCGAAATAAGCTTGGATTGGATGGTTCATCTTTTCCTTATTACGGCAGCATACTTCACACTCCCTAACATATGGAAATGCATCCTCCTTGAGGAGCCCTTCATGAGAACCTCTCTTTGATGGCCCTATAGGTCTTAGGTGAAACCCTGGTGGCACGATAATGGCGAATCATGTGAGGCGTGCAATATCTTCTCCTTGAGCAGGAGCACTCGGTCAAGAAGATCATGTCCTTGAAGTATATCACCTCATCCATCACCACATTTTGTCATCTATAACTTTGTCAGTCAACACCTCACGGGAAAAAGCGGTCCTTGGAATACTCAACCAACAAGCTGAACCCTCGATCAGTATCTAAGCTCATCGAGGACACGGTTGTCGGTCTACGTGAAATTGCATCGGCCACCACGTTGTTTTCCCCTTGACATACTCGATGTTGAAAATCATATGCACGGATCTACGGCCCGGCCCGCCACATTGCCTCTCCACCGCAGCGCACGCTTTCCGGAAGAATCGGAGGCTGGTGTCGTCCGGTCCTCCTCCTACTTCTGTTCCCCACCGAATGCTATGAAATTTGGCCAATACATGCATGATGGCTAGCATCTCCTCATCGTATATAGCATACAACCTCTCATGTGGCAATAGCTTTCGGCTCTCAAAAGTTATGGGGTGGCCTCCCTGCATCAAGGCTTGTACCTATCCCCTCCCCCTTTGATGCATCGCACTCTAAGACAAAGGGTTGTGTGGAAATGCGCAATGCTAAAAATGGACGAGTGCTCATCACTTCTTTGAGCTGTCGAAAGCTCTGCGTTGTGTCGATTACAGCCTTCAAATGCCTCCTTTTGGTAAGGTCTATAAGGGGTGCGGCAAGTTGAGAAAACCCCTTGACGAACTTTCGGTAGTAGGTGTAAATGCCCCGCAGACGAGCTTTGTTATGTATATTTTATTAATTATTAGTTAGATATAGTTATCTTAGGTTTTATTAAGTGAAAGGGCATGATGAAAGATCATGCCTCTTCACCAAGGGACACCATGAGGCTATATTTAAAAGCCTCGGTGATTCCCATTGTAATCATCTATCATCTTTTATCGATAATAATATATATTTAAAGTTTACTAGAGCTTTTACACTCCATTGGTATGGTAGGAAAATGCGGGATCTGTGTGATCACCAAAATTAAGGAATTACAACAAAATTCGAGAATTGCAGATTTTTTTAAAACCAAGTGCTTGTGGCGGCAACATTTGTTTTAAAAAAATTATAATTTTCCCACACTTTCCATCTTTAAGAGAGAAGGAAAGTTAACATAAAGGGGGAATAAATTAAAAGGAAAAAAAAATATTTAAAAGAAAATAGTTCCGAAAAAAAAAGAAAAAAAAAAAAGAAAGTATATAAGTACATATACGTACATACCAAAACAAATTAAAATCAAAAAGGAAAAAGAATAGGGAAGAGTAATTGCTCGTGGTTTACAAGCTCTTGGTTTTGGAGCCCATGGTATTAAAGCCATTCTCCCTTTCAAAACAACGTGACTTTTTCAAAGTTAACAAAAAAATTTCCCCATAATTATATATATATATATATATAATTCAAATAATAAAATAATAATAACTATTTTTAAAGACAACATCACAAGAGAAGGTACTAGTGGTGAATGACATATGCCAAAGAAGATCAATCTTAAGTGAAGAAAATTATCAAAAATACGGCTTTTAGGAAAAGGATAAAAGCCCTAACAAGGAGTATGAGGAGTATGTCGTCGTCAATGTCGATAGCTGGATTCTAGAGAAAAATTCTTTGGATCTCGAGAAACGAGATCAATAATAATTCATATGACTTTGGAAAAAGATTAGTTGATCTTGAAGGTACGATTCTGAGGACACTCCAATGACATGAAAAAGGTTCATGAGACGACAAATCGAATAGAAAGACAAATGTGGCTAAATCATCACAAGGCCATAGAAAAGATATTGAGAACTCTTCGATAAGCTAAATGATAAGATAGATAAGTTAAGTCGGAGACGCAACCTCCAATATTCCCAAATGTCGAACATAATCAACTAAACAATTTAGCTAATTCGGATCATAATCATGAATATAACATGTTTGAAAAGAGCAATTGAATGAGGTTGAATTGAAAATCAGCTCACATGAAAACTATAGTGTTAAAATACCTAGAAGCAAAGACTACGAAATCAACCATGAAAGTTATAGAGGCGAAACCAAGAAGAAAAATGCAACTCGATCCACGATAAAGCCGGTAATGCAACAACGAAGTTATTGAGAACTTGTATATAAATGAAAATCCAATGAGAAAAAGAAACAATGTTGGTATTCAACGTGGCTATCCACCAGATGCAACAACGGACATAGTCATTGAAAATGAAAGAAACCATGAAAATACGAGATGCTTATAAACAACAAAATGTTTCATCCCCGGAATTGAAAAAAAATGTGAAGAGGTAGAAACACATTCGAAGCCACTGATACAGTGCCAGAAGGCATTGAGGCCTTCGGTGATGAAGCCGGAGATATGGTTGTTCAAAGGAAAAGCGTTGATGATGAGGAGAAGTTGCATCGAACGAATCTAAAAGGAATCACGAAAAATCACCGGAAGAACAAGGAATAGTTAGGAAACACGAAAAAATCTTCCAAGACACGCCAATAAAAATACCTCCTAATAGGGAACACGAACATCCAATAGAAGTCAAGAAAGGACCGACCTTTGTCAATATCAAATCTTGTCGCTATCCACATCACCAAAAGATTGAACTCGAGAAGATGCTCCACGATCTTTTTAAAATGTAGGGAAACGAGCACGCCGCTTCGAAACCCCGGGCGTTCGTCAACGTTGTCCATCATTACGTATGCTTTGAGGACAAATCATCTTAGAGAGAGGAGACAATGTTATGTATATTTTATTAATTATTAGTTAGATATAGTTATCTTAGGTTTTATTAAGTGAAAGGGCATGATCAAGATCATGCTTCTTCACTGAGGACACCATGAGGCTACATTTAAAAATATCAAGGTAGTTTATATTATAATCATCTATCATCTTTTATCAATAATAATATATAATTATAAAGTTTACCGAGTTTTTACACTCCAAGCTCTTTGTCACATTCTTTGACTCACAGCCAATCCACGATGGCCACGATCTTCTCCTCGTGGACCTTCACTTCATCCACACCAATGATATGCCCCAAGTAGAGTATCTCTGTCAGCAAACTCGCATTTGGAGAGCTTGGCATAAAAATGTTGCTCCTCCAATATGCCGCGATACAACTTATATTATGTTGTAGGTGCTCCTCCCATGTCTGTTGTAAATCAAGATGTCATCGAAAAACACTAACACAAACTTCTTCAAGTGGCTTGCGAAAGATGTGATTCATGCATGAGCGGAAGGTGGTCGAAGCATTGGTTAGCCCAAGGGCATCACCAAGAACTCAAAGTGATCGTAATGACATGCGAAGCGGTCTTGGAGCATCTGCAGTCCCTCCATGTGATCACAGTGGTACCTAGATCTCAAATCAATCTTCAAAAAGAGCTAATCCCCTCAACTCATCGATCAACTCACACATCTATCTATGGAATGGGGTATCGGTTCTTCATGGTATTTTTGTTGAGAGTAGATAGTCAATGCACATCCTCGAGTGTGCCATCCTTCTTCTTCACAGGCACGACGGAGAAGAATCAAATGGGCTAGTGCTAGGATGGATGTGCCCGGCACTAAGAGCTCATGAATGGCCCTCTCAGTCTCATCCCGATGAGCCTTAGGATGCCTATAGGGTGTAGTGATCATTACTGGATGCCTGCTCCGAAGCTCAATGGTGTGCTCAAATCCCCAATACGGTGGTTGTCCTGGTGGTATATCTCCAAACACCGTGGCATATCTATCTAGGATTAATTTGCACATGCTGGGTGTACGGCACCGCCACGTAGACCCTACCTCCCGGCACGCGGCTCAACGCCCACTCTATGTCTCCCTTCCCGAAGTACGCACTCTATGCGGTGTCTTTGAAGCTTGTCTTTGGCGGGTAAGTGTGCATGCCACGAATCATCTCATGCTTCTAGGTGCAGCGTACGTCACTCCATCTCCAGGTCTCCCAATCTGTGGTGACCTTCCCTAGCGTGATCAACCACTTTGCACTCCCGATTATCACGTTGGTGTACGAAATGTCCCCCACAAAGAAATGATGCAATCGAGGAGTGTAAGTCCCCATAGTCAACGCCAAGGCTAGCACATACTGTCACACTCAATGGTTACGGCACCGGAACTAGTACGAGAACCCATCAAAGCTCCTGTCGATATGCTCCTCCACTCCAACAACTATGCATCAATAAAATTGTGGGTAGCCTTGTCCTATGCAAAACCGTTGTCCATATTTGTACCTCGAACACGTAGTGTCGAGTATTTAGGAACCCCTCGCAAAGAAGCAAGGACTCCCCGGTAGGTGCAAACGGCGCACCTCCCGGCTCTGGCGGTGGAGGTGGTGGATGATCTCCTCTTTGTCCGCACTATTGCCTCACTGCCTCCATCTCCTCGTACTCATCCTCTTCCTCCCAGTCACTTTCGGTGAAAACCTCGATATAAGTGTGCCCTCCCGGCACAACGATGTCTAGTGCCCATGGCTCCTGGCATGTGAAGCATAGCTTCTTCTACCTCGGTCTCTCTGGTCTCATCATCCAAAGGCCCTCGGCTCTAGTTCCCCTTTGGAGGCGAGAACCCTCGTGTCCTTCCCCTTCGGCTGAAATGTCGGTCTCTGGGGAAAGGAGCTCTGGTCCGGGAGTAGTGCATCCTGCAAGTCTAGGAGTCGTCCCAACTACATCATGGAGTGTAGGCTGGCCTCGTCTATCGACTAACCCCCAAGAGCTCTGTCAATCCATCGATGAACATATCGATCATCTTTGACTGAGAATAAGTTAGGTAAGATCACGGAGAGTCTCAAAAACTCTAAAATGTATGTGTCCAGGACTCACAGTGCAGCGAGCCCAATGGCTCAACAAAAGTGCTCCTCTGGATCTCAGATCAAACCGCTCTATCGACCTCCATGTAAACTCGGCATATCTTGTCACCCCTAGAGTGCCTCGGCGTAGCCATCCCATGGAACCACCAATCATGGGCCTCGCCCTCAGTGCAACCCATTGCCACCATGATGGCCTCTACACTCTGCCATCGATTAAGCTGAAATAGATGTCCAACTTCTCCACCCAAACCTTTGCCGAACACTTGGGAGATCCATCAAATGTCGGCGGATAAATGCGCCTCTGATGCGTTGTACATCCCCATCCTTTTAGTGCATGTTCCCCCTATTATGGTTGTGGGGTCCCTCTTTTGTCCCGCTTGAGTTGTATGGAAGTCATGGAATGTGAGGGCCTCTCTGAACTCACGACCGGCGGCGATGCCTCGACAAGTAATCCCCATGAGCAGTTCGGCTCTGTGTGCTCTGCCCCGGTGTACGCAGAAATGTGGGCATCATGGAATGTGGGGTGTATGAGATGCCACTCTGCCTACGTTGTGAGATGCTCCCAACAAATGATGGGATGTGCCGATCCTCTCCGGTGGAAACCCCTTGGGGTTTCACGGCATCTAAGTTACGTGATGATCTTTTGCCCCATCTCTTCTACCCATCTCGACAACTCCTGCCCCGACTTGAGGAGAAGTTCCTTGAACTCCCCTTCCGGCATCTCTTTCCTCTACCATCGGTTCCTCCTCTCCTGCGTCCCTCTTTGAACACGATCACCTTCCCGAAAGAGAAGTGACCTCTAGCCTCAGCTCTTGGTCCTTATACTTTCTTCTAGGTAAATGATGTATGGTTTGCTCTCTTTGGTGTCTGGAGCAATGTTGCTCACGAAATTTGAACCAAGTCTATGAGCTCGATATCCTTTGTAATATTAGAATAGAAACAGCAGCAATATAAAGCACATAAACAAGAACTACGGCTTAAGTAGAGAGACATCACATGAACAAGACAAAACATGGAGAACTCAGGAGCCTTTTATTAGGAAGTGTTGAAGAGATAAATGGAAATACAGAGAACAGAATGGCTCTTATACCAGCTTGCCTGGGCAACACAGTAAATACTCTCAAACATATCTCATGGGAATTAGTTGCTCCTCATTGGTTACGTGATCTCCGAGGTGTGGCTCTCTTCGCTGTGTATATTGTTAGATAGGTGCTCTTTGTACTTTGCTCCCCACCTCAAAAAATTGTGAAACTTTGGGAATAGGCTCTCCACCAAATACCCGAAGAAGCCCGAGCTTTCCGAAAATGGATGACCTTGGAAAATGACCTCCCTTGAGGTATAACGTTGGCCACCGAATGATGCTTTTGCAGGTGGCCTCCAACCCTACCAAAATGATGGAATAGGGAAGTGCTAACCGCTTTCCAACTCTCTCAGACTAAATCACGAGCAAGCCCTCAATCGGAATCTCCTCCTCAAAGACGCTACGTGCTCCCTCTCAGCGCGTCGCCAGTGAATGATCGCAACTATGGTTGCTACAACTCTCTCGAAAAATCAAGGATAGAACTCCTCACCCAAGCGGGCACTTGAAGTCCCCTAGGGGCGATTTGAATCTCCGCATGGAAACACTCGATGTCTTCCGAACGGCACTTGCGGACTTTCTCCAGCAGCCAATGCAAAAAGACAAATATCATAGATGCATAATAGAATGAGCAAATGAGGAGCCTCTCTCCTTTTTATGCTTAGAGCCTTGCTCTCACACAGGCCCCACCAAAGCTGCGTTATCCCCTTGAGCCATGTTGTCCCTCTTGGTCTTGTCTTGCCATGGGCCCATGGCCCTTACAACGACACCTCCTTTATCTTGACTTACTTCATCCTCTAGGCCTGTTGCCAAATAATCATATCTCCATTGACTTTAGGAAATTCCTTTTATCCTAAGTGTGAGTTAAGTGTCCCTTTCACCCACTTTATTTCTAACTTGGCTTTATTAAAGTAGTCAAAAATTAATATTTCCAATTAGTTGTTGCTAATTGGAAATATTACAATGAACCAAAGACATTTGTACCATTAGATATCATCGGATATCATCATTTCAACGAGTTTTGAACTCTACCTCTATTTCTCATCATCTTTCCTCTTGTACCCGAGATTTCACACCCTACGGGGTGTAATAAGTGATGCTAGTAACAATTTGAGTCGGTATTGAGTTTGTAACAAGCCTAGGATGTTGGGACTCAATCGGCAATTGAAGTACATCTTAGATTTTTTTTTTACTTGGTTAAATATTCCTTCTTTTTTAGCGGCGAATAATTTTTCTAGGTTTTTTCCTCATTGCATTACCCCGAAACGGGGTAGCGGCTTGAAGGTTGAGCCCCTAACGCATCTTAGTGTCTAGAGTCAATGTATATTACCATACTAGATCACACAAAAGAATTCGTGGAATTTGGTTTGGAGTCACAGGTAGTGATTTTTTATTTTTTTAGATTTCTCGTAGGTAAAAAGCTATGATAAAAATTGTAATTGGATTGTAATAAGTGTTGTCTAAGAAATTGTACGGGGTATGAGTAATCAAAATTACACTTCTCACCCTCAATTTCTACTATGACACACTTTGATGGGTTAATAATAAAGTTTTGGACCCTCAAAACTCACATTTCCTAAGTTTAGTGGAAATTGTGACATTTAAATACGCTAAAATGAAATAAAATAAGAGAAAAATAATTTATTCCATGTGACAAAATGAAGTGGAAATGACTTGGAAATTATTCTAAGTCAAAGAGTTCGATCAACGGACATGTGGAGGATGGTAGAGCACATTGCATCATTAATTCATCATTTATTTATTTAAAATCAAATTTTCGGAGATAAAGAGCGAGTTAAACACAAGGAAAATCGTTTATTAAAGGCAATTGAGCATACAAGGAATATTCTACATGATCGATTAACACGAGGAAAATCGAATTTATTAAAGGCGAGTTGAGCATACGAATATTCTACATGATCGATTAGCGAGACCAAGTGGGGACCTCTTCTCACAAGCTATACGGGTACGACAACACTCAACACTTTACTCAAAGGATTTACGCTATTCCTTGACCTTGGGCTAGCATTCCTTAGGAAACGCATTACTTAGGGACCTACACGAGAAGATCATTGGGGTCATCTACGAATTACGGTTTCGATTGGTTCGAGTTTGCGGTGGTGAACTTGGTGTAGCACGGGACTTGTTTGGCTAATGGATGAGTTCTTGGATCATATGGGAATTCGATTTCCCTTGGTGTGCACAAAGAAATTCGATTTTTCTTTGGGTGTCTCGGTCTTCTCCATATGGAACTTGGCTTACCTTTACTTGGGATTTGCTCCAAGTTCACTTCTCACATGCGTTCGTCCTTGGGAATTGCTCCTAAATCTCTATATAACAAAGTCGTGGGCTGTGTATTGTATCATGTTATGAGCTATTAGGCTTGAGAAAACTCTTGTCATTTTTGCATATCAATAAAATCAAGACTTTGGGCTATTTAGCGGATGTTCCCTTGGCGTTATGAGGTGATTTCTTTCCATACTATTGGTATTGTGTTTAATTCATTTACATGTTTGATTAGTATTAGTTTATATTTTCCATCTAGCTTGGATTGATACATGCAAGCTATCTTGCATGTAACATTGATTTAAAGTGAAGTATTCTAGAAATAAGCTTGCCAAGTCATTTTCGGAGGAATGTTTGGTTTATCTTATTCATTATGATACTCTAATCCTTTTATAAGCGATATTTGTTCAAGTGTGTAGGGAAGATCTATTTGTATTGTATCCGGGAGATCCATTTGGGCGTGGGGAGAAGTCGCATAGACCAACTCACTCCTAGATTCAAAGCGATCCAGGACTCGATTATTTTCGACCCCAACTCTTCATTAAGGAAGACCATGGGGAGTTTTCCCATTCTCTAGCTACTTGATCATCTACTTCAAATTTTAAAATCTAAAAATGTCCCTTTGAGCGTTTTAAAGTCATATTTGCTACTTCAAGAGCGTTTTTTTAGACTAGGCAAGAATGGGGGTTCACTCCCATTTCTTGGGCTAGTGTCTTTGTATATTAATTTGTACTTTAGATACAGTTTATTTCGATCTAACGTTGGATTTTCTTTCACGGCGCACAACCTTGAGAGTGAACAACGACAAGCTTGAGGTAAAGATGGCGAAAACTATTGATTCTCCTTGCATGCAAAGCCTTCCATTAACTCAAAATCAAATTTTAGGGAGGACGTAAGCACCTTTGATAATAGCAACATGATCTTTGTCGTGGGCCTTGGAGCCTTGTAAAATTTGCGTTTTGAAGTTTTCCCCACGAATTTTTGATGTCATCTTAGAGGAGGGGATCTAGGTTTTCAAACTCTATCTTCGTAAGAAGACCTCCTTTAGATGGCAACTTAGAGGGGCTCTTTTCCTCATTTGTAATCACTAATAAAACCATGTGCATGAGGAGCTTGGGATATTTTTTCCCATGGTATCCCCTTTCTTTGGTTGAAGAAGAAGGAACTTCTTGGGTGGATTGACTCATTTTCCGATTTTCTTTTCATGCATAGAAAATTAACAACTAATGCCTCTACATCCATCTCATTAAATTTTGGGTTTAATTAAACTTACATGCATGAGCTCCAAAGGCTACAAGCTTGAGCAAATCTCTTTTCATGTGTGAGCAATTCACATGGTTGGCAAGTTTCCATTAAGTTAATGTTTATGCTTCACTATTTAGTCCATGCATGATAAACATTTTGAGGAACCATTGAAGCACTTTTAATAAGAACTTATTTCATCTAACTTGCCATTTAATGCTACAACACACATAAGTCTATTTTTCTCTCAAAGTTTGGTTCATTATTGCAAGTAAGTGTTATCTCATCTCTTGTGGAACATTACATGTATAACTAATTTAATTAAGATTAATCAACATCGATTTCATACAAACACTCTCATTAGAACTTTACCTCCAACATAAATTGGTTGTATGAACCTTCTCCCTTATTGACTCCTCGATGTGAGATCACATGATTTGGGTGAGGGTGAGGTATGGGGGATGAAGAATTCGTTGAAATATTTGTTGTAGAAATAGTTTAATTAAAATTAACCAAGAGCATTCTTTATCACATTTCTTTTTACTTGTCTTTTCATGGTTGTTGATCTCATGCAAATATTGTGATGCTTACTTTCCATGTTCGCAAAGTTTAATTTCATATTTAGCATCTAATTTTAGTTGTTTCTAGCTATGACAAAATATGTTTTAATATTGTGATTTGGTTATCCCATAATCATTTTTATTTGCAAATATCTTGTGCTAACATATTTTGTTTCCATTTCGGACTTATTGTGTTCTCATCTCTTTCGGCATTATTTTACTTTTGAGCGCGTTATTTGTAAATGCAACGGTTGAATGGTTTGTCATTATTATTTCAAAGTTGCTCATAAATGCTCACGAATCTTTAAAAGTAATCCAATTTCACTCTAACAACTCTCTTAGAAAACTCACATCTTTAACTTAGTTTTTCTTCAAGGACCACCCCCCATAGCCAACCTAGGAGATAGCTTAAACGGAGAGATTTGGGAATAGGTGACAACCCCTTCTCTAAATTCCTTGCCACCAACCACCTTGTGGAGTTAAAGGTTTCTCTCACTAACTAGTAGATAGGTGTAGGCAGCAAGGCGACAACAAATCCCAAGGATCTCTTTTATTGAAGTCTCATGACATCATGTCTAGAAGTATGTAGCATTAAAATAGTTCAAATGAATATTGACGGTTGCATTGGAAATAATCATCTAGCAAGAATAGAATGTTTTTGGACCTATTCATGTAGCAACACTTTAATCCTCTACAAGAATAGAATCATGAAAAGACTTTTCAATATATGGAAGAATTATTATGACATGGTAAGAGTATAAGAAGTTTGTAGGCATAATTATAGCATGAAGGAAGTGTCATCTTCAAGAAAAGAGGCAATTCGTTCAAAAGAAGTAGACAAGATGGATTGTACGAAGAAGAAGAATATGATTGATAACTTGAACATGAACATGATGTGGATAAGTTTTTGATAAAGTTTGGAATCTTCTAGATGGAAGACATGATAGTTGAACTTAAAGATAGTGATCAACATGCGATATAGTCTCTTAAAATATTGTTGACAAGGAATTATTGAGAGATAAGTGCTCTATCTCTCTTCTTATACTATTATTTTCTTTAGCTTAGTCCTGTTTTTATGTACATTGCTTGACTTTTATGATCTCCTCGAAAAGGATTGCGGTATATTCTAAAGATTGTACGTGAAAAAAGAAGCCAAAATTTGGTAAGCGAGATTCAAAGGGAGCCTCAAAGGGAGATTTAAATCTAGGAAGAATTTTGAATTTAAAAGAAGCTTTGATTCAAGGGAGCAATTCAATCTTAAAGTAAAAATCCAAAGGAGGCATGATCATTTAGTTAATAATGCATAGTCTTTGCATGTGAGGTATGTTATGGTTTTGCAGTTTCTTTATGATAGGTCTAAAGACAATGAAAGTGTTAGAGATTTGAAGATGGCATATTTTGCATGATTAGAATTTAGGGTTTGGAGACTTTACATTTTTGAAGGTTTTTGGTATATAGGGTCGTAAAACCTAGATGGGACTTTTGCATTAGAAAAACCCTAGAATAATGAAAACTATAACCTTTATTACTTGTCCCCTCTTGAAACCCTAGTTCTTAATTTCTAGGGTTTGCGAGATAGAATCTAGGGATGTGATAAAAAAACTAATGGGGTTAGTTCATGGGATATCTAAGGTTTGTAACCAAAATCCGGGATGCACATTTTTGAAGTCATGATAACCCTAGATTGAGAAAATTAACATCATGCTCTTGTATGTGTATATTTTGCTTGGTAGTGATGAAAATTGCAAGTACATGAAGATGGTTTTTCAAAATTGTGAAAACTAGATGTTAAAATGTTAGAACAAAAATCAAATCTCATGCTTAATTGATGACCTCGTGATAATGATGAGCATGATGGAAAGAGTGAGCTATGGCTTGTGATATTGAAGTTTTCATCTGACGGTATATCAATTATTGAAGGATGAAATTGAATATGTTGCTACTTATGAGATTGGAAAGGAAGTTGTTTGGTTCGGAAAACTTCTATTTGGTTTATTTGGAGGACCGGTGAATCCCTTTGTTACATATTGTGATAACGGAGAAGCGACATAAGGTTGACGGAAGGTTATGTTTCATGCTAGGACTAGGCATATTAATAATAAGTACCATTATATTAGATGTTTTACTTGGAACAAGATGGTCATTGATGCTACAATATATTAAGAAGCCAATCTTATTTTGACCAAATATCTCCCCGATAAGAAGCTTGAGTATTTGAGAAGCATGCTTGGATTGGTTGATATCTCCTATTTGATTGAGAGGGAGAGATGATGAGTTGTTGTACCTTAGGTTGATTACCACGTATGAAGGTGCTTTAGGAGTTGGTATCTTGTGATGCCTAGATGACACTGGTGTCTTGGAAGGGAGCCTAGATGACACACGATGTCTTGGCGAGTAGCCTGGGTGACACTTGGATCCTTGTTGAGTCGGTATCTTGGCAAGTAGTGTAGATGATACCTAGAACCTGTTAGGGTTGGTGTCTTGGAGTAGCCTAGATGACACTTCATGTGGTAGAAGGTAGCCTGGATGACACCTAGATCCTTGTTGAGTTGGTATCTTGGTAGGTAGCCTAGATGATACGGAACCCTATTAGGGTTGGTGTCTTAGCTAGTAGCCTAGATGAGACACGGATCCTTGTTGGGATGGTACTTTGGCAAGTAGCCTAGATGGTACCTAGATGGGTTAATACCTAGGTAGTTAGCCTAGATGGTATCTACACCCCTAGCATTGTGCATTTATTTTTCTTATGAAAACTCTTCAAAGAATCCTTGTATTGATTGTATAACTATGAATACCTCTCTAGCTAAGAGGGAGTGTTGAAAGAAAATGCGGTGTACCACGGGGTCGCGTCACCCCACCTAGTGGTCGAGTTTCCTCGCCCCTTCACGCTCGGGTGTCTTGGGGACGTACGTAGGGCGTTTCCCCATGCTCCCAAAAACGAAATGTGAGGAGGGGGTGTTTCCCAAAATATCGGGGGTCGAGGGGTCGTGAGGGGGTCATGGGGTTGTACGGGGTCAAACGGGGTCATGCGGGGGTGGTGGGACCCAAAAAATAGACTTTTTTTAATGAAAAAAAATCAAATATAAATTTTATTTAGGTTTGCATTAGCCTTTTTTTTTTTTCATTTCACTTTGCCATCGCCTTGCTCCCCGGTGATGCGTCGCCTGCCTCACCCCGTCGTCGCACTGCGCACATCCTTGCCACACACGTTGCTCCCGATTCTTTGACATTATTTGCCTCCTCCCAGTTGTTGTAGCACCTTTGCCCTCCCTCTGTTGTCGTTGCCCTCCCATGTTGCCGCTACCTCCCCTCAGATCGGACCTCCTCAGACACTACGCAAGTTGCGAAATGAGGAGACCTCCTCCCACTCGGCACTATGCCCACATCTCGGCATTGTTCCGGCACCATTCCTCGTCACGGTAAGTTCCTCCTTGCCTACTTTGTAATTTTAAATTTTAAATTTATTTTTTTTTAAATTATAAATTATAAAAAAACTTGTAAGTTTCTTGCAATGAATGTTGTGTGGTATTTTTTTTTTTTTAAGTTTAATTTTTTTTTTTTTTAAGTTTAAAAAATTAAGGGCACAACACGATTCTTGTGTTACAAACGTTGCAAAAAATTGCGGCGTTTGTAACACGATAACCACTAACGATGCTTGTGTTGTGCACGTAAAAAAAATTTAAGTACGGAAGTTAGGTATGGATTGAAATGTGATAACTCTTGTGTTATTCAATTTTTATTTTTTTAATTGATTCATAGAATCATATTGTTTTAAAAATTTATAAATCAATTCAATAATAAATTATTTTTATTTCGAAAATTGAAAATTTTACTTTATTTGCAATTGCGGCCTACAAGTTTGAAGTTACAAGCTAATATTTATTTCGAGTTGGAATCATGAGCCAAAGTCATTCAGTAACGGTGGTACCCCGGTGGCCGGCACCTGGTGTTAATGAGTCGAGAGGAAGATGCACAAGAAGAAATTCAAAGTAGTCACAAAAGGGCGGGGAAATAGGCCTATAGATTATGAAGGCCCAACAAGAGATACGGAAAAATTTGCAAATGGGACATTTAATCCTCTAAAACCACTTCTAATATATGCAACCGAGACTTCTTAAAAAATCCAACAATTGATGGTGACTCGTGTGGTTGGGTACGCAATATTTGTGGGCATCACTTTGTTGTCGGCTATACCGGGGTGAAGCAACATATTTTAACAATCACGGGTAAAGGAGTCAATATGTGTCTCTCAAAGCACCTAAGTCCGGCTCTAAGAGAGCAACTTTGGAGGCTAGAAAGGGCGACCACTAGAAAAGTTGTTTTACGGCGAGAAATGTTGATCCATCCGGTGCTTCATCAAAAAAGACAAAGGTTCTATAGGTGCATCTCATTCTTCTGGAATGGGTGCTACGGTGTCTAAGATGTACAATGTTCTAGATCGAGATGACACGGATGATGCAATTGGAAAATTTCTTTTTTCCCAGTAAGTTATATATGTTGTTCGTTCACCTTATTCTGAGAAATGAGTCCAAGCAATTGCAAAAGTAGGTATTCTATATGTACCCTGGAGAACATAAGCTAAGAACAACAATTTTAAGATAGACAAGTGTCTAAAATTAATGTGCAAAAAAGAAGAATGAGATAAACATGGTTGAGGTTTGGTTGCTCTATTGTTATGGATGGATGAATTGACATCAGCATACTAATCAACATCATGGCGACATTTGTAGAAGGTCCATTCTTTCTTAAAGTTGTTCAACTGTTACGGAATGTGAGGATGCATCTTTCCAATTTGAGCTTCTTCGAGAAGCTATAGAAGAGAGGATATTGGTCATTGATAGTGTGAAAGTGCCGGAGTTGTGACAGAATGCGACGACGGTTGTAGATCGAATTTGGGTTATTGATTCAAGCGGTATCAACATATTTTTTGGACTCCTTGTTGTGGGCATGCAGAAAGACATTGGCAAAATTCAATGGATATCATATTTGGTGATACTGAGAGATGTGCGAATGTTTATTTGTAACCACCACACCTCCTTGGCCATGTACGGACTCACGGGATGGAAAGGAATTCCTCGAATCCCACCAATACTAGATATGTAGCTATTCTCTCTTATTGGAGAGGATGTTAGAGGTACAAGCACCACTACAATCCTTGGTTGTAAGTCCGGAGTGGGGAGAGTGGTCAAAATCAAGATAGACTCAAGGAAGAAGGTCGGAGAAGCAGTGTTTGTTGGACAATGATTGGTGGGCGGATTGTGTTTATTTGGTGTCATTCTTGGGCCCTATTGTGGAGGTCATTCGTTACTGGCGATTCGAATTCTCCTAGTCTTGGAGAAATCTGAGACCTTTGATAGCATGTTGGATCGTGTGAAGGCAACAATTCAACGGAGGGAGTCCTCATTAGAGTTCTATACATCCCAGGATTCGACCCATCATTTAGCGTAGGTGGGATTGCATGAACACACCTTTGCACACGAGCGTATATGCATTAAACCCAAAATGGTATGTTGAAAGGCCTATGAGAGTGCCTCCTAATGATGATCCGGAAGGTAAAGAATGGCTTCCTAGGCTGCAATTGCGGAATGTAGAGTGAGGAGGGGACAAAGTTGCGAAACCCGGTTGTTCGGTTGCATCTCTTGATGGCCCCTTCAACACACATGGTACTCGGGTAGATAGCATAGATCTAGCCCAAGATGACCCGATTGTTTGGTGGAGGATGAATGGGGTCTGGTGCTCAAAGCTCAAGCCGGCCCTGGCTATGCGTTTTGTCCCAGTTGCTAGTTCCTCTACGAGTGAGAGGAATTTGTCCACACAGCTTCATCCACTCTATCAGAGAGGAACATGCTTACCTCTAAAGAGTTGGGGATTGGATTGTTGTGCACAATGCCCTACGTCTTGAGCATAGAACCTGAGTATTTGAAGGGACGTAACACGATGGGATGTTGATCAGTCAGGATGATGCACGGGTAGATATGGAGGAGAGACTTGATGAGACACATATGGAGTTGGTTGGTGTGCCACTTAGCATGTTTGAGAATCCAAGTGATTCGATTCAAATGGTGACATGGTTGATCACGATATATTCGTGTAGCGGCGGGATGCGAGAGACTAGTGGACCATTACCTTGAGCAATTATGCTCATTTATGATGATATCATTTGATATTCATATGTTATGTTATTAACTTATTTTCTTTTAAGTTTATGTTTGAGACTTAGTTGTAGACTTCGGTTTAAACTTTATTTTGAATATTGATACATGATATCTTAAGCTTTATTTTCATTGTACATTGTTAGTAGTTACATTATACAATTACAAAGTTACCAACTTACATATAATTGTATGATGTATGTTTTAACTTTTAACTTTTATATTTGTTTTAGTTATATGATTCATCAATTTATAATTTTATCATTTATCCTTCATGATGTAAGTGTTAGATAATGATAAAGATAAAGACAATTACATTATAAATATTAAATTTTCAATAATATATCATATATTTTTATATTTATAATTTTTAAGACTACGGAGAGCATCCCCCAATGTTTCATTTGAAAATTGGTAGGGAGCTTTGCATAAGTACGCTCCGCATTTCCTTTCCCTCGCCCCCACCTCGAGGGTACTTGGTGGAACATTGTGAAAATGTAACTATGTTCGATCTTCATAATTGTCATTGTACTCATGCCATTATGTATATCTTATGCATCTATCAAAGAAGAAAGAAAATTATTATTTTTCAAGCATGGGTTTCATTCTCCCATTTAGGTAGTCATCTAGGCGGGAACATGCATTTCATGCTCCTAGGGTTTTTCAAGTCAATAAGAGATGTGTCATGGTCGAAGTCTTTATCCTAAGTATAAGGCCTTATTGGGCAATTTGTAACAAGAAAGAAGAATTATTTTTGAGTCAAAATTGTCAATATTGACCGCAAAGACCAAGTCGGCCACTGCCCGATCCAAGTCGACCTAGAAGAGTCTATTTGACCCTTTAAAAAGGGTATAAATACAAGTGATTTTGACCTCATTAGGAACCCCCTCTATTGAGTTTGATCTGCAATAGAAATAGAAATCCAAGGAAGAAGCCAAGAAAGTCAAAGGAGAAAGAAGATGAAGCAAGAGAGGAAGGAAAATCAAAGTTTTGACCTAGTTTTTGGACTATTTCCTCTCACATGTGCGAAATTACGAGATGTTGTAGTGGGCGAAGTTGCGGACCTACTACGGGTCTAAAATTTAGATGTTGGGAGCCGAAATTTTGAGTTTGCAACCGGGGACATGTCTATTTGCACCCTGTTAAAATTGGACAACTAGGTCCAAACTCACGGTTGTCTTCCCTTTCGGATGACGATCGCAATATTTTTATTGGATTCCTCTTTCGGAGAGTGTAAGATTGATCTAAAGATCATCTCGATCGGATGAGCGAGAACATGTACTTTGAATTTATTCCACTTATGTCTTCAGGTCGGCCTGGAATAAAATATTGACTTAAATGTCTTAAAGGACGTGTCACACACCCCAAAGATTCCTATATATTGGAGAGACTTGGAGTTCATTTGACACACATCGGTGTGGAGAATTCTCTCTGGATAAGCGTTGGGCTTGCGTTTGGGTTGTTACGGGGTTATGTGTGACACGCTTAAATTTGAATGACCTATTGAAGACTTTGTTTGGTAGAAGCATCCTGGCGATGTTGTAAACGTCACCATCTCCTATCTGTTTTGGCTTGTCTTCTATCGATCTATTAGTATGTTCTATCTTCTTCGGTATTGTGCCCTAATGCGAAATGGCATAGAACGAAGTCTAGAAATTAACATGGTATCGGAGCCGGAGTTGAAGACAATGCCCTAGTTAGCGTGGAAGAAAGGCTTAGCGTGGAAGAAGTTTGTAGGTGACGACGCATATGGTTGAGAAATTTGTTGTAAGAAGTTCTCACGTACCCTGACCGAATTAAGCCTAGCGTGTTGAAATTTAACGTAGCGAAGATATCTTGAAGCTGTTTAATGCGTAGAAATACATGTGCACTAACGTTTCCATCGGTAAAAACGGGTGTATGAAAATAAGCACGAGAAGCAAATTAAAAGGGGCTCTGACTTATCGAAACCCTTATATTTCATGATCGGAATTGGGTGATAAAAATATCCGGAAGCATTGGCGGCTATCGGTTAATCGAAAGCGTCGAGAAAAGTGGGTGTCGGAATCGAACCATATTATGCAGTGAATTATGGGTTCGGTACACACGATCTTGCCGCATTTCAAAATCGAAAATTGTGTGCACTGCTTAGGAAGAGACGGGGTATATTCTCTGATCGGCCAAATAAAGGCGGGATGGTCTCATAAATTTTGGATGCCGGTAGACGAAAGAATCGATCTACGTTAGGTCCCCACCGATTCTATCCGCCGTCAGTCGAATGAACACACGGATATCCTTGTATCGACGCATGACGACGCATGATTTTTTTTATGACAACGCATGATTTTTTTATGACGACGCATGATTTTTTTTTAATGACGGATGATTTAAATGACGGCGGATGATTTTTTTTAAATGGCGGCGCATGATTTTTTTTCTTAGTCTTGGAGGTAACGAGCGTATATGAATCGAATTAAGGATCAAATTTCACGAAAACGGGAGGGCGAGGCATTCTATCGAAGAAGCGTTTCTCGGGAAGAAACCCACTTATTTATCCGAGTCCGGTGAATTTATTTGAGCATTTAGGCGGAGCAAACAATCGGCTGAAGTTCGAGTTCTCAAATTCTCTTGACGTCGAGCATTTGCTAGGTTGCGGATGAAAGTGCACGTTAAAGGATGAATACTTGTACATGAGGAAGACTTTAAGCACGAGTTGAACGGCGAAGGATGTGACTGCACACATCGTAGCCATTCGAACTCTTGAAAGTTGTAGCACAAAATCAAATCGAAGTTTGCATCGAATTGTATGGTGGTGTGTGAATACAACACCATATAGAAGTTTACGGAAAGTGCCATGTGTGGGTCCTCCGAGAATATTAAAGAAATTCAAAATGCGACGGACGTATTACGGCCAAATTGTATTATCATTAGTTGCAAATTGGCTCATAGATGTTTGTTGCATATACATTGTGTGTATGCAGCCAGGGGTACGCCATCATTTAAAAGGGCAACTCTATGTATACTGTTGGGTGCAACCTCTAGGTGAAGGTTAGCGCGGTCTAAATTAAATACGGCGATAAAATGCGCGGTGTATCTTTTCTTTTGTAGAAAGAAAGGCGGCAGGCTCGGCAGGTCCATGTTTTGACAACAATGTAGGAGAATGGGTAGGTAAGAAGGCGGTGAGTTCTTGAAAAGATGTTTTGAGACCAACTTGCACAAGTTTTTCAAAATGTTTGGTCATATCATTGCCATGGACGGAAGAGGCCGGAATGAGCGAGGCATGTTGGCTTTGTAAATTTTGCCATCGGGAGGATACCTGAGCTTCAAAGAAAAAGAAAAAAAAATCTCATTCGAGGAGTTGAATGAGCATCTTCTAAACGGGCTTGACCCAAATCCTTTGTGGGATTTTAGGCATTTTTAGCTAAGCTTGTTGCGGGACTCTTCACCCTCACTATGATGTTCGAGTTTTGGACATTGTAGTTACTCCAAATTTGTGAACACAACCACGGAAAGGAAGTTATGCACTCCCTTTGCGAGACAATGTTCGACGACGAAACACAGAAGACGATCTAAGTATTGATTGAAACATATATTTAGCTATGATGATATGTTGATAGTCTTGTTCACAATTGAAGTTGTGAACAAGACGAATCAGAATTTATTTTAGATATCCTTTGAAGGAAGAAGCTACGGGGGTCAACCAAACAAAAGAAATTGAAGCACTTGAAACTTTCAAGTAAAGCTTGGAAGCGAAATACATAGTTCGATACAAAGTGCCTCGATGAATATGCCATACAAATCCGTGTCATATTGGTGAAGCAAGGACCTTCATGGATATGGCGAAGCTCATGTTGATTACCCAACGCAATTTTGTCAAGTTACACGGGTGGTGCAAATATGGGTTATGGCCCAATGGACGTTGGCCCTAGATGGTTAGCATATTCTCCAAGTCAAACTCTAGTTTGAGAAATGGATCATACGAGTTCTAGACGTACGATCCCAATTTACGAGATAAGTCTTGGGTAGATACGTAAATAAGAAGCTGACCTTGGATGAGATATCGGATACGATGAGGCAAGCTCTCAAGTGCGGAGATTATGAGGTGGAATCATGTTGGATACCTAGTTTTGTAAGTGCCGAGTCTTAGAAAGTTTGTTTGAAGAAGCTACTCACGAGAATAAGAGGTAGTGAGTTTGAAAGGACTTCTAAAATATAAAAGGCTGAGGCTTGTTGATATATTCCACACAGCAAAACAGTGACATAGAAGGACACCTATGTAGTAGCAAGCATGTCCACGTATCGGTCTTACATTGGAGTGTTATGGTAAGGCGAAATTTTTGCAACTTTTGGTCACATGGTTGGAATCTTGAATCATGATCGGCCAAAGGCGTGGATATTTTTATTTGTGGGAGATCAAGTCCCTTTCCTAGTTGGTGTACGGGATGCCCTCATTTAAAAACAAATGTCTTCTCTCAGAGAAAGTGACATTAAGAGGGAGATATATACGTATGTACACTCTGAATGGATGTCTTTGTTCAACGAAAGAAGATCCTCATGGCTCGGGGACATATGGCTTCGGAAGGGGAAATTCCGAAGGAAAACCAAGAAGCCATATTAATAACGGGATATCTAGCGACCATGGTAACACTTTTGTACAATGCGACCTTGGATACCTTTGAGGAAGTCGTAAAGCATAAGGTACGGAAGGATGTTATGCTGTGGTCCCAGACCATAGGACAAAGTAGTTGTCACCTCAGAAATGGCTCTACAAGATCAAGCATGGATACGGTAGTGAGAATCTTGAAAAGTTCAAGGCAAGATTTGTTGCCTATGAGAAGATATAGACTATGATGACATATTTGCACTGTGGCTCGAGATACCACCATTCGATCTATTATAGCCCTTCTTTAACGACGCAAGGATGGAGTCTTCATCGGATGATGTGAAGACCGCATTTTTGCATGGTGTGATAAAGGAAGAGATATGGCAAGGTAACCTTTGGGGTTGGAAGTCCGGAAATCGGGACACCCATGTCTGCAGAGTTGAAGAAAGCCCTCTGTAATTTGAAACAAGCACCACGAGATTGGTACAAGAGGATAGATAGCTACTTGATGAAGGTTGGGCTTCACTCGAAGTAATCTTTGATTCGAACCCTTACTTCAAGGTTGTCGAGGAAATCCTCTCATTCTGGTCTTGTATGTGGATGACCTCTTCACGATAGGTCTTGACCCTCTCATTCATCGGTGCAAAAGGGAGCTCGGCTGGCATTGTTGAGATGAAGGACCTAGGGTGATGTCTAGGCTTTGAAGGTCTAGCGAGAGACACAGCGAGATTTCCTTTCTCAAGGAAAATACATTATGAATTTTACGGTATGATGGAGGTTGTAAGTCATGGAACTCATCTTTAAGAAGTTGAGTAAACGGCGTTATTTGAGCCTGTCCTACGATTATCGTTAACTCATAAGGACCACTGATGTTCTTAATGAACATTCGAACATATCTTTGTCTGATGAACACTGAGTCAACACATGGTTGATCATAACACTCAGGTTGGTGCGAAGCTCTTGAGATATCTACAAGGCCGATAGACCATGGGCTTCGTCTGCTCGCCGGGAGTATGACTCCGTGGATATATTGATGCGATTGGGGCAGCGGTGTGGTGGATCGTAAGAGCACATCGGGATCTTGCTTCAATCTTGGTGCCTTCGATCTGTGGATGAGCGGGAAGCGAAGTCGGTGGCACAGACCTTGTGGCCGGGCCCGAATACATTGCGACAAGTATGGCACAGTGGCTTTGATTTAGTTGCGAAAGCTCTTTAGTGGTACATTTGGACATGTGCTAGATCTGCTTTGTAATATACTGTGATAGCAGTGGGATTCGTATGACTAGAATCCTGTATTGATCCAAGCATGTTGATGGAAACATTTGGTACCTTTATACGGGATATGGTACGAGCGGCGCGTAGGCTCGATCATATAGGAGCGATGAGGCGGGTCGCGGATATTCTCACAATGCCCTTAGGGAAGGTCATGTTCCTAACCTTCGTGAAGATCTTGGAATCATGGAACGACCCTATTACGAGATCTGTTGGACGATGAGCTCACAGGAGCTCAAAGGGGGTTTTGGGGATAGCTTCTCGGAGCTATAAGCACTTATAAGTGCTTCTGCCCCCACCGTTGTGATTATTGAGTTGGTTTGCCTCTCATTTATACGTACCCCGTATGCATCCTACCCATTGAGTTCAGGCTCATGGGAAGTACCTCTCATTTGGCCAATGAGATGGGGAAGGCTAGAGACTAGTAGCGTGGACGCATCGGAATTTGCCGTACTCTCTGTCCCCAGGATGGCACGGTCCAACCACTTGATACGGGATCAAGTATGGTGAGGTATGGGACCTGCGCGACTTTGGGTCGGATGAACCAACTTCGGGTTGGTTGGAGACTCTTGTGAGTCTGATAGTGAGGTACGGGACCTGCGCACAACTTCGGGTCGGATGAACCAACTTCGGGTTGGTTGGAGACTCTTTAATTACGATGAGTGAGGGTGCAGGACCTGCGCGACTTCGGATCGGATGAACCAACTTTAGGGTTGGATGGAGACTCTTTGTGAATTACGTGGGGTTTCGGACCTCTGGGGGCAGATCTGTCAGTAAATTCATGATGTCTTTGTGGCCCGGCCCATACGATACACGAAATAAAGAGGCAGCCAAAGCAAGTTACGACTGGGATGACGCACGATGTTTAGTTGCACTAGTGGACGGAGTTCTCCCTAGTTGAGAGGGAGTGTTAAAATTGGACAACTAGGTCGAAACTCTAGGTTGTGCTACTCGGATGACGATCGCAATATTTTATTGGATTCCTCTTTCGGAGAGAGGTGTAAGATTGATCTAAAGATCATCTCGAACGTCGGATGAGCGAGAACATGTACTTTGAATTTATTCCACTTATGTCTTTGAGTCGGCCTGGAATAAAATATTGACTTAAATGTCTTAAGGGCGTGTCACACACCCCCAAAGATTCCTATATTGGAGAGACTTGAGTTCATTTGACACATCGGTGTGGAGGAATTCTCTCTCTTTGGATAGCGTTGGGCTTGCGTTTGGGTTTGTTACGGGGTTATGTGTATGTACTTGTTGAATGACCTATTGAAGACTTTTTCTTGGTAGAAGCATCTGGCGATCGCCGTAACATCACCATCTCTATCTGTTTTGGCTTGTCTTCTATCGATCTATTAGTATGTTCTATCTTCTTCGGTATTGTGCCCTAATGCGAAATGGCATAGAACAAAGTCTAGAAATTAACAACCCCTTTGGAAAATAAAATAGAGGGAAGATGGAGCTCATTTGGACACACACATCGACGGATTGTGATTTGAAATGTTAATGAGAGGACGAGAGGAAAGTGGAGAGTTGGAAATCTGAGAAAAGAAAGTTGCGTCTTGAGCTAGAATTTGTGGAAGTTCTACCTTAGTACTTCTCTTGTTGTTGTTATCTTGTTGATGGAATTGCTGAAAAAAGGCGACTTGGCATCAAGAGGTGGAAGTTTTTACGTGGTTATTGGTCTTGGTTATCTTATTTGATCGATTCTATAAAGACAATTTTTCTAGATTTTCCCCTTGGAGGGTTTTGCACTAGCTTGGAGCCTATATCTTGTGTTCTTAGTTTTCTTGTGATCTTCATGTTTACTTTTTGATAATTGTTTGATGAAGAAGAACATAATTAGATAAATAAAATGCAATTAATTTCACAAGCGATTATCAAAGAAAAGTAAGAGAGATTATAATTAAATCGTGAAGCCTCCCAGGTTACCAGCAACATATCAAGCCTAGGAGTTCCCGGGCTATCTTATGAATCTCGGATTGTACTTTTGAAGAATTGATCAATTTCTCTTAAGAAAAGATCATTGAGTTTTCCCTAGTTAGGGTTTTCCGAACGTAAAAATTTGTGTCTCTTGTGTTTGGTTGTCACTTCATGATTCTCTGTCATTATTGATTTACAATTGAAATTTTTTGTGTAATTCCTTAATGATGAATGTGACAAGGAAAGAGTGCCAAGAAATCATTGGAAGTAATTATGAAGATCATGAAAAATCAATAGTAACATACTTCTAAAACTTGAAATTTTGTATTTATTGAGCTAAAGTTATTGGGAACTAAGGTAGACATAAATGAATGGAAGGCTCTTTAAGCTTGCAATAAGATTTACCATATATGATTCATACAATAGTTACTAGGCAGGGAATTTTGAGTTGACTAGGAATCGTTGATTTGACTAGAGTAGACCCTTAAAGGCGAGTCACCTTGGCGACAACTTTTGATTTCTTGTAGCATCGGTGTTTGTGCACGAGAAAACAACCCAAGTTTGATAAACTATGGAGTTTGAATGTATCCAAGAGGAGGCTAGATTGTTGTCCAAGAACAACTTGTTGAATCCAACGGGACGAAGAAACTCAAGAGCTTGCGGCTCACACAAGGAAAAGAAAAAAGGAAGACGGAACTTTGGAAAGTTTGATAAGAAGAATATCGGTAGGATATCGGCTCGGGATCAAAAGAAGAAGGATATGTCAAAGGTCAGCGCTTCATTTGTCATGATATTGGACACTAAGCCTTGGAAAGTTTGATAAGAAGAATATCGGTAGAATATCGGCTCGGGATCGGAAGAAGAAGGATATGTCAAAGGTCAAGTGCTTCATTTGTCACGATATTGGACACTAAGCCTCCTAGTGTCTTGAGAATAAAAGGAAGAAAAGCATACATCAACAACCAATGTTGATGATGATGATGAGCATCAACCTTAGGAAGAAATCAAGGAATTCTTCCTTTACGATCTACTACCGGTAATATTTGTGGATAGTTGTGTCTCTAGGCACATGAAAGATTTTTGAGTTTCTCTTACAAATTTGTCAAAGGGGAGTTGACAATCCTCAATAGTTTATTCCTTAATCAAGAGATCAAAAGTTAGAATTGTGGACAGATTTGCCAATGCAATGATTCATGAAGTAGATGGCGGCCATCGAGAAGTACATTCTCACGGAAAGGAGTGGATTATGGGGAGATTTTTGCTCCGATCCCCAAATGGTCGGGTACTTATATCGCCCTGGAAGCCTTAAAGCATACACTTAGCGGGAGTGATTGATTTTCAAGAGGAACAATTGCACAAATTGTTGAGTTACCTAGGACCGTTCCGGATGACCGAAAGAGCTTCCAATTCCGGGAAGAAGATCATCGAAAAATCGAAGCGATCACCTTCCAAGAGGATGTCATGAGTTGAGATTATCAGAGGATGCTCGGATAGGGGTCTCTAGGAGTTGTATGCCTTCTATGAGATAATCATGTCAAACATAAGTATGCTTCAATGATAGAGGGTGCGAGCGGTAGTAGAAGGACTTGCCTATGTGACAAAGGAGTAGCCTGGATTACCACAAGAGGATACGCTTCAATGTAAGAGGGAGTTGGCCTCGAAGTTCAAGATGAAAGATCTTGGCCTAATGCACTATTTCTTGGGATTGGAGGTATGGCGAGGAGGCTAGATGAGATCTTCCTTGGACAAGGGAAGAACATAGCCCGGATATTGAGGAAATTTAGTAAGATGAGCTGCAAGTCCATGGCTACACCTATGATTTCTAATTTGAAGAAGATGAGTGATTCGCATCATATTTATATTTGGTGGATCCCACAAAGTACATGCGGTTGATTGGATCCTTGATGTTTTCTTTTGCGGTAAACACCCTAAACTAGTATATGGTTGAGTCGAGGAAAGTACAAGGTCGCGGCAAAGCATGTGTGGAAGTACTTGTGTTGTACGGACATATGGTCTGAATATGTCTTAGGTGGCGAAGGGAGAATGTCGGGATATACAAATTCGAGATTGAGCGGGGAATGCGAGAGGATAGAAGAGCACCTCAAGGGTGTTGCGTCGGCATGAGATCAATTATGATATCTTGGTTTAGCGGGAGAGTAGACTTCTATCACACTAGGGAAAGTATGTTCGTGGTGTTGCAAGCCATGAAGCAATGTGGCTTTGAAGCTTCTTGCGGGACAATTTGATCGGGTCACTTCATCCCAGAGACATGAAGCGAGAGGAAACGTATAGTAAAGCTCTAATACTTATCCATAGACGAGTAGATTGTGAACATTCTCACCAAGCCTCTGTCTAGAGAAAAGTTTGTATACTTCGAAGAAGCTTGGTGATGTAGATATCTCCCTTCATTGAGAGGGAGTGTTGATGTCATTGCGGGATTGCGCGAGCGACTCCTAGAGAGCGAGAAGGACTTGGTTGGGTCATGATGATTTGACGAGAGATGGATACATTCACCTTAGTAGCCATGAAGGACTTTGGTTGGGTCATGTTAATTTGACAAAGGGTGAGTGACTAGGGGCAATTGTAGGATTGGGATAATCTTCTCTTGAGAAAGCTGAAGGACTTGGTTGGGTCATGTTGATTTGACCAAAGAAGATAGATGAAATTCACCTAAGAATTCATAAAAGACTTTGGCTAGGCCATGCTTGATTTGGTCTAGGGTGAATGGCCTAGCGGCGGATCCCTCACGAGAAGCCATGAAGGACTTTAGATGGGTCATGTTGATTTGACCCAGGGGACAGAGATTGATACATTTATCTAAGGATCCATAAAGGACTTTGGTCGAACTGTCCTCATTTGGCCAAGGGTAAAGGACCCGAAGATACTCACATTTCCTACTCCATAATGGAGTGATCTATACACATGCCTCAACATAGCAAGCACATGAAATTTTCTTATGGAAGAAGAAATATCATCTAAGGAAATCAATTGCAAATAAGGAGAATGCCTCCTTGCTAAGAGGGAGTGTTGACTTTTTGTGTAGCATCGTGAGAGTATTCCCACATGCCAAAGAGGTCTCCAAGTAGGCCTAAGAAAATTAAAATAAAAATTATTTTTGGGGCACCGGCTCATGAACGGGTTTTCCCTTAGGTTATTTTTACCCCCATTCGACTAGTATATATAGATGATGTGACAATTCATTTTATCCACCAAGCAAGTGAGTTTGTTCCTCATCTTGCGAGGTCTCTTGGATAATCACAGCTTGTGGATAAAAGGAGGGCAAGTCGGCTATTTGACTAAGTTGTTTCTCTGTTTGATTGAGTTTGACCTCGACTAATTGAAAAAAATTTAGGGCGAGGGATTTGACCCGAGTGGGCGAGAGTTTTGCAAGAGGTTGCACATGTGCAAGAATTTGATTGCGGTTGACCCCGAAGAGCTGCCGGGGCCAAAGTTTGACCGCGAGTCGACTAGTTGACTAGTGTTGGCTTGCGCTACTTTGACCAAGCTTTGGTAAGTATTTTGATTTGTACTTGGCACATATTTCTATACAAATTGGATGTAATATTCTAAGTAGAAATAAATAGCAATATAAAGCAACATAAACATGAAACTACAACAAATAGAGAGACATCATACATAGAATGCAAAACATGGAGAACGTTGAGCCATTTTATTATATAGCGAAAGTGAAATGAGTACAAAGGTGATCAGAATGATGGCACATTGGCTTATATGAGGAAAGCTAGAGATACTCTTAAGAAATACTCTCGAAATGGTTGCTCTAGCAATGGCTAACGTTCTCTCCAAGCTGAGTGCTTTGCTATTCTTTTGAGGACTCTTTGGGGTTGTTCCCCTGCTCATAAAAATATGGGACTTTGGGAATGAGCTCCTCCATATGCAGAAAAGCCCGGAGAGAAAGGGTTTACGAGAATGGATGACCTCGGAAAATCACCTCCCTAGAGAAATCACATTGTCCTAGTGGAATACGCTAGCCACTGAAGATGTCTCTGCAAATGGTGGCCTCCTCCTCTAACAAAATCATGGAATAGATAAGGGTTGATCCCTCCTAACTATTAAATTGCTAAATCTGTGATAAATCTCGGCTCACGGCACTACCTCCTCCAAGAGAAGCGCATGGTCTCTCCTCCAAGGCTTGCGAGCGCGAGCAAGTGTGTAATCCATTTTGTTGTAGATGTTATAGCTCCAACATGAAAATCAATGATAGAACTCCTCACCTAGCGGTACTCGAAGTCCCCCGGGGTTGAGGTTGGGATCTCCGCTCGGAGACACTCGGTGTGCTAAACGGCACTTGCGAGACTTTGCTCAACGGCAAAAGCGTGCTCAATGTCGGTAAGACAAAACGAAGATGCATAATAGAATGAGCAAATGAAGGGCCTCTCTCCCTCTTTATGCTTGGAGTGCCTTTCTCTCCCCTAAGACCCCACCAAAGCTGCGATGTCCCTCTTGGCCACGGCTTGTCCATCCACCTCTGGGCCCGCCTAGGACCCACGGCGCACGCTTGCCACTATTCCCAAGCGATCACTTCGACCCCTTGGACCCCACGATGTTAATTAAAAGTGCTCAAGTGACTTTAGGAAGTGTTTTATTTCCCTAAGTGTGGATTGAGTGTCTCCTAACCCACTTTATTTCTTGACTTTAACTTTATAAAGTGAAATGGCCAAAAATTAATATTACCCGATTAGCCTAACATGGTGGAGAGAATATTACGATCCTCCCCACCAAACGTTACTTGTCCTTAAGCAACTACAATGACGGATGCTACAAAATCTTCTCACTCTCCCAGTGGCATCCTCATCACGGTAAGTTCCTCCACCTTACCAAATACTCCTGTTGTCTTGCTTCGCAGTGTCTCTCCTAGGGTATCTATGATGGCCTCTGTTTGTAGCACCAAATGCCCTCATCATGGTGGTTGGAAGCTCCTCTGTTGCGATCACCTCTTGTCCCAATGCCTTTTTCATGCGAGATACATGGAAGATGTTATGGATTACTTGCTACTTGTGGGCAACTCCAACTCATATGCAACCTCCCCAGATCCTGGCGTATCACCACAGGGTCCATGAAACGGGGAGCTTGAGCACTCGGCCCATACACTTCAATGTGGATTGTCGATATGGGCGGCCGTGAGTGAACCAAGTCCCCTACCTCCAATATTTGCCTCTCAAGCCGTCCTCTATCCGCATACGAGTTTTTGCGAATTTTGTGTTGTAGCTAAGTTTTCCTTGAGGGCCGGAGTATATCTTAGCTCTCTTGGATCAATCTTTGGTCTAGGGGCCTTACGCACCAAACATCAACAAAAGACAAAGCATGGTATCCATATAGAGCATAAAATGGAGACATACCAATGCACATGTGATACGTCGTGTTGTAGCAGTACTCCCCCAAGCGCAACCATCGTAACCATGCCTTTTCTTCTTGTCACATAGTTTCGCAAGTAGCCCTCCGGCCACTTGTTCGCTATCTCCGTCTGCCCACCCGTACGGGGTGTGCTTGGTGCTCGGAGCAATGTTGCGGAAACGTCCCAGGGCTCCAAGGCCGAGAACCGCGTCACATGCGAACCGTACGGGATCCGTACCGAACCGAGCGGATCCGATTTTCGGAACCGCGGCGGATCCCAAAAAAACTGCGGTTCCTGGTTTTCGGATCCGTGCTTAGGATCCGCGATTCCGTACGGTGGATCCGCGAGATGCGTACGGCCCGGATCGTTATGCGACCGCGCGGTCGGGACGGATCCGTACGGATCGTGAACGGTTCCGTACGGTTCCATACGGAACCGACTAATGTAGGTCGAGAAAAATGATTTTTTTGATTTTTTTTTTTTAATTTTTGTCTTTGGTTGGGTTAGTAGGTGAGTTAGTCTTGAGTTAGGGATGGGAGGAAAAAAATATAGCTCTCTTTTACCTCCTTAGATATTTCTTAGATGCTCCCTCATGGTAATGTTAAATTTATTTTTAAGTGACATTCTCATTTATTTTTCATTTTCATCCTTTTGTAAATTTTAACATTACCATGAAATGACTCGGGGATGTTTGAGAGTGGTTCCGGCACGATCGGACTTCATATGGAGAAAATAGAATTTCATATCCTCTTCCAAATTCGACGGACTTAACGGTTTTCGGGAATTCGGGATCAGTGTGGTATGGTGGCATGTCATTAGATTATATCATGTATGAGGGTATGTGATTAGCATTTAATCAAGAGCACCAAGCCCTATATGTACCCTAGTGTTGGTGGTGTTAATTTGCGAACTCCTTTGTCATGTTGTTAGCAAAAAATTACATTTCAATCAAGTCAAAATAATCGATCAAGCATGTTAAGTTCTTTCTACCATTTTTTAAGGCTTGCATTAGGGTTTGATCAAAATTGGGCAATTTTGACTAATGTCCCTAGATAATCGAGGTAGAGGCAAAGGCTAGATAAGAGGAGAAGAATGCGGATTATAGATTGTTGATGCATCTATTCTAAATGGTTGATGCTCAAATAATTAATTATTAATGTACAATGGATGTCCTATCTATCTTGATTTATGTACAAATATGCATGCTTCCATGTCTTCTACAATTAATTTGGTATTTTTGATATTTTTTTAATATAAATGCAAAAAAATAAAAATAAATATATATATATATATAGTAAATAAACAGGGGCCGCTTCGCTTCCTAGATTTTTTGGAAATGGCCTTCCGCGTCCTCGCTTCCAAAAGATCCCGGCAAGTCACACTTAACCGTGCAACATTACTTGAAACTTTAAGATTGATGAATCATGAGACTCAAGAGTCAATATGTTGTATGTTTCTAACGTGTGGACGTGATTGATGAATCATAACTTCTAGATGATTGATATTATATGGTCCAATCTATGTTTTTTGTGTTTTTTATGTCTAATTCATCATTCTACATGCTTTTGTTGACATATATGCATAAAATATAAAAAATATAAAAACTATATAAATTATAAAAAAATGCTCCCCGAAACGCTCCTGGACCGAGAGCTTGAAAATGGTGCTCCCGAGTAACCTTGGGTGTGTCTCTCCTTGAATGGGCTTGGTGTGAAAATTCCTATATCTAACAATATTAGGAATCCTACGCAACTATATGAGTTTACTTCTCCTATTATGTAAATTACATTTACGAAATTAATTCGGGATGCATCCTTGAATTATTGAAGTAAACTACTGAGCTGACCTACACTTAATTAATTATGATTCAGGGGAAACAAGAGAGCGAGAAAGAAATCAATCACACATAGGACACCTTTATTTTGGACTAAGTCCCGAAAAAACCCAATGCGGGAAAACCGGGCGGCGGATACGAGGTTTGTATTATTAAGCGACGGTTCTTAACACAATCTCCTTGCATACAAAGGAGTATCTTAATTTGTATTATTAAGCGGCAGTTTCTCAACTTTGTACCCTGGCAGAAAAGAGCTCTGCAGCCACCCAGTAAACGGTACATCTAGGTCATTGACAATGGTCTTTGGAAGACCATGCAACACGAAAACATCCCTAAAAAACAACTCTACCACCGAGCTATTATGTTAGTCTTTGATATGGCAAAGAAGTGTACTTTGTCGATCGATCAACGACTACAAAGATACGGTCCTTGCCATACACCGCGGGCAACCCTATGTTAAGAAATCCATCGATATGCTCTCCCATTTCCCCTGCGGAATGGGAAGAGGCTATAGTAACCTGTTTGGATGGCTCATCTCCCCCTTGTCCGTTGACATACTTCGCACTCACGACATGCGGAGTACGTTTTCCTTGAGGCCCTTCCCGAGAGAACCTCTCTGCGAGTGGCCCTAGGTTTTGGTGAACCCATGGTGGCTGATAATGGTGAGTCATGTGAGGCATGCGGCACCTTCTCCTTGAAGTGAAAACCCCCATTCAAGAAGATCTAATCTGCGAGTATATGACCTCATCCATCACCCTGTGCACATTTGTCATCGTGACTGTTCGTCAATATCTCTGACCGAAAAGGTCTTTACAGGTACTCCACCGACCGTGAGCCCTCCAATGCGGCAATGCAAACCCATCGAAACACTACCGATTACGCGTGAGAGAGCATCGGCCACCACATTGTTCTTCCCCTTGACATACTCGACGTCAAAATCATATGCACGGATCTTGCTAACCCACTTATGTTCTCTCCTACATTTTTTGCTCTAAAAGCAGAAAATTTATTTAATAGTCCAATCCTCAACTTGAATTTGTTCCCCACAAAGTATTTGACAGCCCGTATGTATGCCAGCATCTCCTTGTCGTATCATGGATACAACCTCTCTGGCAATAGCTTTCTTCTCTCGAAAGCTATGGGGTGGCCTCCTTGCATCAAAGCTGCTTCCCCTCTCTGATGCATCAGTCCAAGGACGAAAAGGCTGCACTAGGGGTGGCAATACAAAGGCTGAGCCTACTCATCACCTCCTTGAGCTGTCAAAGGCCTCTGCCTTTATGTATTCAAGCTGAATGCCCCCTTCTTCATAGGTTGTGAGGGCAGCAAGTTAAGAGAAAATCCTATAACTGAGCTTCAGATAGAAGGTGCGGTGCCTCGCTTGGAAGCTCTTTCACGCTCTTCGGCTCCTAGCCAATCCAGGGATCGCCACTGATCTTCTCCTTGTGGACTCTCACTCCCGTCCACACCAATGATATGCCCTAGATAGAGCATCTCTTGTCAATCAAACTCGCACTTGGAGAGCTTAGCATAAAAATGTTGCTCCTCCAATATGCGCAACTGCAACCCTAACATCATGTTGCCAAGTGCCCCTCTCCATGTTTGGTTGTATATCAAGATGCTCGTCAAAGAATACCGACACAAACTTCCCTCGGTCCAATGCTGATGCGGTTCATGGGAGGCGAAAGGTGGCCGGTGCATTGGTTAGCCCCAAGACGCCACGAAACCTCAAAGTGACCGTGTGTTTGACCGATCTTGGGAACATCACGATCCCCTCCCTTAAATGCGTACTGGACCTCAAATGAATGTTAGAGAAGAACTTGATCCCTCAACTCACCCATCAACTCATCGATCGTGGAATGGGGTATGGGTTCTTCATGGTCTTTTTGTTCTGTGATAGTCAATGCACATCCTCAATGTGCCATCCTTTTCTGCAGGCTAGCAGAAGAAGCAAAAGAGTTGGTGCTGAATGGGGTCTTTGGCCAACAGAGAGCTGCAATGAATACAGCCCCTCTCAATTTCATCCGTGGAAAAACCTTAGGATGCCTGGAGGTGCATGGTAAATCCTGACCTAAAGAATGCCCTTACTCAAAATCAATGGTGCTCAAACCCAATCCAGCGGCACTTTGGTGGTATAACTCCAAAAAAAAAGCTGTCGCATATTTTCTAGGGTATTTCGCACATCTCGATGTATGGCTTGCCTTGAAGACCACTGCCTCCTAAACAACGGCTCACGCCCACTCTATCTCTCCCTTTCGGAAGTACGCACTCCATCCGGTGTCTTCAGAGTATGCAATGATGGATAGTGTGATTACCCAGATATCCATTGCTTCCCGGTGCTGTATTTGATACTCCATCTCCCGAGTCTCCCAATGCGCTGGTGACCTTCCCTAGTGATCAACTGCACTCCAAGTATCACGTTGGTGTCGAAATGTCCACCCTGAAAAGAAATGATACGTAAAAGTGTAAGTCCCCATAGTCTTTGCCAAGGCGCTGCTTGCATGGTTGTGGCACACGGAACGATCACAGAAAACCCATCGAAGCTCTCGTCGGTGTGCTCCTCAGCTCTACCAGCTTGTGCATCAATAAAATTATGGTAGCCCCCCTTTGTCCACTAATATCGAAACACATTGTCCTGCCTGAGTACCTCGGACACGCGGTAGCCAAGTATTTGGGAACCCCTAGCAAAGAAGCAAGGACTCCCTCGGTAGGTGCAAATCTTTGCACCTCCCCGCTCTACAGTGATGGAGGTGGCGGATGATCTCTCCTCTTTTATCTTTACTTGTATTTGCATGTTTCCTTCATCTCCTCATACTCATCCTCTTCTCCCGTCACTATCGGAGAAAACCTCGATATAGTGTGCCTTCCCCACGGCACAACGATGTCACAGTGCCCATGGCTCTTGGCATGTGAAGCATAGTTTCTTCCGCCTCGGATCTCTCCTAGTCTCATCATCCAAAGGCCCTCGACTCTGGTTCCCCTTTGGAGGCGGAACCCTCGTGTCCTTCCCCTTCGGCCAAAATGCCGATCTCGGGAAAGAACTCTTGGCCACAGGTAGGGCATCCTGCCAAATCTAGGGTCCTCCCAAGCTGCGTCATGAAGTGTAGCCGGCCTCGTCAATCCTAACTAACCCTCGAAGAGGTTCTGCCAATCCACATCGATGAACATGTAAATCGTCCTAGTTGAAGACAATTCGAAGCACCATCACGGAGAGTCTCAAAAACTCGGAGATGTATGTGTCCGGACTCTCGGAGCGCGAGCTTAGTAAGATCAACAAAGTGCTCCTCGGATCCTACGATCCAAACCGCTCTATCGACTCAGGTGTAAACTCGACGCCATGTTGTCACCCTTGGGTGCCCCGGCGTGGCCATCCCATGGAACTACCCGTCATGGGCCTCACCCTCCGTCGGCCCGCCACACCTTGATGGCCTCTTGCCTCTGCCATGCGATTGAGTTGGAGTAGATATCCAACTTCTCCACCCAAGCCTTTGCGAACACTAAGAGGGATCCATCAAATGTCGGCGGGTAAAATCTTCCCCATATATTTGTACATCCCATCTTTTGTGTGTATGTGGCCCCTACGATGCAGTTGCGGGTTACGGTTCCCTTCTTGAGATGCACAAAGTCATGGAAAGTGAGAGCCTCACCAAACTCTCGCCGTAGGATTGACACTCGGCAAAATAATCCCCATGTGAACTAGTTTCGGTTCACGACGTGCTCCTGCCCCGGGTACTGTAGCTAGAAATGTGGGCATTGTGGAAAATGGAAGTCGGTGATACCATCTACTTCTATATGAGGTGCTCCTACAAGTGATTGGATGTGTGAACCCTTCTCGGTGTGGAAACCACTTGGGGTTTCACGCTATCAGCAGTATACGTTGAACACATCCCATCTCCTCTATCCTTCTCGACAACTCTGCCTGAGACTTTAGGAGAAGTTCCCCGAACTCCTTCCCTTCATCTTTTTGCTCTGCCATGTGTTGAGATTTTGTATATTTGGGGTAGCATCGGTTATTGCTCTAACTCCCAAATTTTGAGGAAGGACTAGAGTTTTTTTGATCTACAAGACCCGGGGAAATGGATATGGGAAATTTCATCCGGTTTAGGAGATATTAAATTGATTAGTTATTTTAATGTATTTCCTAAGTTAAAACTTAGGAAAATAAAATAATTAAAGTGAATTTAATTAAACATGTGATAAAATTGTCTTAAGTCACACGAATCAAGCTTTCTTTTCATCTTTTAATTGTCTTAAGGAGATGAGGCATAAGCGAGCGGATACGGGAGGCTGGAAGGAGCAATGCGAGCATAGCAACGGCAATGTATAAACGTGAGTGCGAGAGGGCGTGTGACTTCAACGGCGCGATGCGATCTTGCTTACGCGGTGCGGAGTTGCGGCAACGCGGGGAAACGGAAGGGACGGCCTGCTGCGGCGGTAGTGTAGTGTGATAGATTTCAACACAAGGAGTTGATGTGACTTTAGTAGTGTAGAGGAGTCGATTACGTAGAAGCGAGCTGGCAAGCGTGCATCGTTCTTTAGATGCCGGCACGGATACGCCCAGCCTATGGAGCTTCGGTGATGAGGATGCGACCCATGCGACTTGTGTTTGTCAAAGGTTGGGCGGGGAGATTCGGTTGTTTCTCTCAACAGCGGGGTTGCGATCGACAAATCGACGTGTCGGTGCTATGAGCGGCACGGATGCGGCATATTGAAGGCTGCGGTACGGTGGGGGGGTGGCGGTGGCAAAGTCATTAGCGGCAATACGAGAATGGCGACGGCGGTGCGAGTTGGTGGCGAGAGCCAAGCTTCGGCGGCATAGAACCGAGTGCCCAAAATCATGTAATGCATAAGTGTGATGTATTGCTATAGCACACCCTTGATGCTAAGAGGGAGTGTTGAGATTTTATGTATTTGGGGTAGCATCAATTGTGCTCTAGCAACCAAATTTTGAGGAAGGACTAGAGTTCACCTGATCTACAAGACCTAGAAATGGATTTGGGAAATTTCACCTGGTTTAGGAGATATTAAATTAATTAATTATTTTAATGTACTTACTAAGTTAAAACTTTGGAAAATAAAATAATTAAAGTGAATTTAATTAAACATGTGATGAAATTGTCTTAAATTACGGATCAGCTTTCTTTTAACCTTAGCCATTGATTAAAGATTTAATCTTGGTCGTTGATTTGTCAACGAGAAAAGTATAAAGGAAAGGCTTGGGGTCATTTGTAACACACACGAGACAAAGCAACGAAGCTAAGGCGAGATTCTAGGTGGGGTTGCTAAGAATTCTCGGAAGTGTTTCGATTCTGAGAGAGTGGAATTTAGACCAAGGGGATGATTTGATCTAGGGTCTAGAATACACAAGAAGTAAGAGAAGAGATCGACAAGGACCCGGACGGAAAGGCGGCGGCGGACGAGCGGCAACGGTAGTGTCTTTCGGGGGGCGGTCTTGGGGTTTCACAAACCTAGATACGGGCGAGTGCAGCCAAGTCTAGTTTGAGGGTGTGGATCGATCGATATTTTGGTCTTAGATTAGCCGGGGAGGGCGCGGTCCCAGAGTTTTCTCTGTAGGGTTTTCCGGATCTAGAACCCGAATTGTGTATTCGGAAATATTCTTAATAATAGGAGAACCCTCCAACCCGAGAGGCGGTTTCCCATTGCGTTTTTTTTCCGAGGACGGTTTGCGAAATATTTGTGTCACTTTGTACATGTGTGCATGTGATTATTCTAGATCTGAATTGGTAGAGATGCGGTATGTGTTTTGCTTTGATGTTAACTTGAATTTATTGAGTTGATAACTTGTATAAGTAGGAGAAGCTTAGCAGTTAATAGAAATAATTTTTGCATAAGAAGTTAAGATTGAGAAATTTACACACCATGGGTTCTTCCTCTTAAGCATCCCTCACGGAATGCGATCACCTTCTCCAAAAGTGGCCTCAAGTGCCTCTCTTGGTCCTTATACCTCCTTCCCTGGTAAGTGATGTATGGTTTTCCCGCGGGTGTCATAGACAATCTACTCCACGAAATTTGAGCCAAGTCATGAAGGCTACGATACCACTATAATATTCCAAGTAAATGTAACGATATAAAAAGCAACGTAAACATGAAACTCTGACAAATAGAGAGACATCATACATAGAATGCAAAACATGGAGAACGGCTGAGCAATTTTATTATATAATTGAAAGTGAAATGAGTACAAAGGTGATCAGAATGATGGCACCTTGGCTTACCTGAGCAAGCTAGAGACACTCTTAGAAATGCTCTCGGAATAGAACAACTCTGCAAAATAGCTGCGTTATCTCCCAGCTGCCTTTGCTTCCAACTGCTGGCTGGATTGTTGCGCTGCGCAGAATAAACTAACTCTTTGGGGTTGTTCCCCTGCTCGAGAAAAAATATGGGACTTTGGGAATGAGCTCTTCACTCAATACCCGAGAAAAGCCCATAAAGGGTTTCGAGAATAGATGACCCCGGAAAATCACCTCCTAAGAAATCACGTTGTCGAAATTAGAATACGGCGGCACGAAGATGTCTCTGCCAAATGGTGGCCTCCTCCTACGACAAAATTATGGAATAGCTAAGGGTTGATCCCTCCTCGCTATTCATTTGAATCCACGATAAATCTCGGCTCCCGGCACTACCTCCTCCAGAGCTTGCGTGGTCTCTCTCCAAAAGGCCCCGCCTTTTGCCCAACCAAGTGCATAATCCGTTGTTGTAGATCTTATGGCTCCAACTTTGAAAATCCGATGATCGAACTCTCACCGGCATTGCTCAAAGTCCACAAAATTTGAGGTTGGGATCTGCGCTCGGAGACATCAGGTATGCTAAACGACATGAGACTATATATGTAAAAAGCATACTCAATGTCAATAGACAAAACAAAGATGCATAATAAAATGAGCAAATGAAGGTCTCTCTCCCTCTTTATGTTTGGAGTGCCTTTCTCTCCCCTAGGCCCCACCAAAGCTGTGTTGTCCCTCTTAGCCACTATCCATCCACCTTTCACCTTTGCTGAGACCCACGCGCACGCTACCACTATTCCCCGTAGTCACTTCGACCCCTTGGGCCCCACGATGTTAATTAAAGGTGCGCACGTGTGGGTTGAGTGTCTCCTAACCCACTTTATTCACTTGTTAACTTTATAAAGTAAAATGGCCAAAAATTAATATTACCAATTAATTTCTTTTGCTAATTGGGAATATTACATTGGATTTGTAAACCTTGCTAAAGAATAATTCCTCTTAAAGAAAAGTTGACGTGTTTTTCCCAAGGTTGGGTTCCCAACGTAAAAAAAATTGACTCTGTGCATGGTTATCATTCTATGATACTTCTTGTTTCCATTGCATTTATTGTTGATATTTTTTGTGTCTAATTGCTCAATGATATCGGTGGCATGAGATAAATTGATTGAAAATCATTAGGTAATAATTATCGGATCATAAAATTGTTTTCTACTACTCACCTTGTAGAAAAGTCAACCTTTATTGATCCTATCTTTAGTAAACCCTTTCATTAAATATGTGCCTAGACTCCTTTGTTGCTACATATCAAAAAATTGTGAGTCATATGTAACACCTTGGTATATGATACGCTATCCCATATGAAAGAGCCTTGAGCTATTGTCCATCATTAAGTATCTATACATAGCCTATACTTTATTCTGTGAACCATATAACATAAAATATCCTCTTGGGTGGCTCCTTTGGGAAGCCTCCCTTCTTGTGAAATTCAAGTAAAGAGCGGAGGAGAATGTTGAGGTAGCGTGCTTAGTCCCACCTGGAATTGTTGCGACAAGGTCTAACCTTTGCCTTGTGAGCCCTCTCACAAAGCCTACTAGATTTTGAGGCAACAAGCACCATAGAAGAGTGGCACCACTATGTTGTCTATGTCTTTTCCTATTATTCCTTGTGAACCAAAAAACACGCACACCCTTATCGGGTAAAGACACTCCCTAAAAGAAGTTCAACCCCATTCCAAGGGGCGGATGACTTGTAGATACACATGCTAATCTTGGCATGATTTTGATATTCTTGTTCATCCCCATGACTTGGATTTTTGTATCTTATTATGATGTAATGTATGTACCAATTAATGATCATGTTGAGTTTGACAGTTCCTTGTGTTGATTGTTGACCAAACACAAGGGAGTAGTGTCATTAGTGTAACACATTGCTCCATTACTTGTGATATTAAACATAGCATTTTCATTTTCATGTTGTAGAGTTGAGTAGGAATAAATAAGCTCTATTGAATAGTAGCTTAGATGATTGTATGTTTCCTTTTCTTGTTTTTTGCATTTCAGTACATGCTTAGTTATTAATTCTCATGCATGTATGTTTTATCTCATGTCTACAATAATTTTGATTTCATGCATTGCTTGATTGCTTAGAATAATGGGATTTCGTTTCACCATTATTTTGGTGGACCAAGGTGATCATATTGCCTGTTTCTTTTTGTGCTATTGAGTTGCCATGGCCAATTTAAGGGTGGATGCTGGAAATTCCAGTTATGATTGAAATTCTGGATTTCTAATGCAGTCTTCTCAATAGAGCACATGTCCCGAGAAGTTAGAGCCAATTGTTACCCCTCATACTGTATGAGAGGTAACCATGTGATTCTCATCGCACGCTAGAGATTTTGCATAGGTACTTCCCCCTCAGTGGCACGTGTTCCAATTCACACTGACCATGGGCACTTCAGATTTGTCTTCTAGAGCATATATCTTAAAGATATTTCCAGATATTGACGATATGTTTGGATAGTGGATATGCCCACCTTGATAGATTTTTAATGACAATAGCATGGTCTAGTTGATCGGGCACAATGATGATGATGTTGTACACATGATGCTCCATTGATGATTATGCTTATGAGGCTTGATGTATTGTACAATATCATATCTTTGTTTCTATGCTTATGTATGGTGTTAAGATCTAATGCTATTCTATTGTAAATGTTGTTGATTTCTTCTCTTATAAATAAGAGCCTCCTCATTTGTAAATTGGTTGGAAGTTTTGGAATAAATATCTGTATACACTTGTCTCTTGTCTAAGGTTTTGTCGTGACTGATGATCAACCTTTTGATAAATGTAGAAAATGATTCTTGGAGCATACTAATAAGTTTTATTGCAGGTTGGACTTGTCAAAATCACTTGGATACCATAGAAGAGTGGTATCACTATATTGGAGAAGTTTTATCTCTTGTTGATTGTTTTAGGCTTCTAAATAGTTTCCTATTATTCCTTGTGAACAAAAGAAACACATGTACCCTTGTCAGGTAAGGCACTCCTAAAAATTCTGAACGTTGTGCAACCCTCCTTCAAATACATGTAGTAAACCCTTTGTTAGATTTGACTTACCCAGAATCTTGTTTTGACAACTCTACTTTCTCTTTAAATCATTAGAAGAATCACCCTCTCAAGCTGTACTTCAACCTCAATGCCAAAAGAAACCCAAAACCATCATCCCTCTTTTTACTTGTTTGATTTATTTCTGCAATTTGGAAATTCACAACAGAAAATTATCATAAAATCAGATTGCATTTGAACCATAAAAACCCCAAAACTCATTTTAAGTAGCTCTCTTTCCCTCAAGAAAACCTTTAAATTTCCCTTAAAACCCTAAAATGCCTTGCTTGTAGGGGCCCTTGGAGAAGTGTACTTTGTTGAAATATAGTAATAGGGCATTGATTTATTGTTTAGATATGATTTGTTTCATAGAATAAAAACAACAACAAAAAATTGAATTCATTCTAGACAGTTAAAGGCAAATCATCCAACTTCAAGCATTAAAACCTAGATGTCTTGCCTTATTTCGGGTTCCTTTCTCATTGTTAGTTGAAAAATCATTTAAAGATAAATTTCTGGTCTTAAATCTGATTTTCGCATCTTAAAACACCACATACATATTTGAGGTTGGAACTTAAGTTTAAGGCCTAAAAAGTTTAGATTGTTTGCTCTTTTTTTTGCACTAGTTTGGAGTTGTGACATTTCTTGTGAAAAAACATTATTGATAATTGGTTATAAATTTGGAATTCACTCTTGAAATAATCATTTACACAAATCTTGACTTGAAGCGCAAGACTCTGGGCCTAAAAACTCTAGACATTTTGTGTGATTGTGCCCTAGTTTCATACCTGTTTCATCTTCTGTCAAGGGCACTTGATAAGTTTGCTCTAAATCTGGAATTTACCTTGAAAATAATATCTTAAAAATCAGATTTGGATCAACTTATGATTTAATTGTAAATCTAAATTCATTCAGTAGAATTCCTAAGTCGATTTGCTAAATCTAGCCTAATTTGTCACTTCTATTATCTTCAATAAGTGGGTTGTTCACAGATCTTTTTAAATCTGGAATTTTCTGAATTTTATCTCATAAACAGATTTAGAAGTGATATTTTCTTATTCATAAGCAAGTGTGCTGATTTTCGTAGTGTTACTAGAATCTACTTGCTTTTATTTAGCCTTCTATTGCATTGGATAATCTTTATGCTAATTTAAATTCTGATTTAAGTCAAGTTAAATATATTAATGACACACACTATAACAGATAATAACATAACCACTAAGGTCTCTCTTGCTCCCACTACACTGAAGAACACATTGAGCTTAGTTGACCTAGAAAAGGCCCCACTGACTAGAAAGACCCATAGTCTAAAAAGCGAAAGGTGAAACTCTTTGGAGTTGACAGTGATGACCAGCCTATAGTTGACCTTAGGGTCTCGTCCCAGTGACTAAGAATTTTGCACCTAGTGAGAACCTAGGAGGCAACACTCTCTCATTGCTATTATTGTTTCATCTATGTTAGAAATTGTCATGGAAATGACAGTTCATTAGAATAGCCTATTCAAATTATATGGAAGTGTACCAACAGGCAATCAAAGGAGTAAACATCAGAAATCCTCCAACAAATTTAAAACAACACCAACTAATGAGTTTGGTCAAATCAGAACAAAAGAATTGTTTTCCAAAATGAAGAATTTGAAGATAGCCATTTGGAAAGGCAAACAAAGGAAACAAGAAGTCACCAGTTGTTTGTCTGCTAAGTTGTGACAAAAAAAAACACAGTGGCAATCTGTAGACAGGAAATATCAGTGAAATATGAAATTATATCATGAAGGATCACCAAGTTATAGCCTTTTGAAGGAGCAGCAAAAGATGAATTATTGCACAAGTGATCTATACGACGCTGACCTACAGTTACAACTACTCTCATTTACATGTGAACTAATAACGTGTGGGAAAATTACATGAATGCCAAAAAACTGTATAATAAAAAGCAAGACTACCAAACTGGCTATAAAATGAAAATTGTGCGAATTATTCATCGAAAAACAAACATGCTCATACACTTGTGACCTATATACACATTCATACAGCATCCACAAAGACACACACAGTTTCTACCAAAGTTTAAATCTGCCCAAAAGTGCCCAATGGGGTTTGATGCTGTAACATGCATAGTAAGACAAGGAAATGCCCTAGGCATCCAAAATTGAAATAAAAACTAATAAAGTTATGCTTGGAAACATTTATAATACAGACAAAAATATAAAAAGTTTAACAAGAAAATGCTATAGAATTGAGTATCTAAGAAAGAGACCTGAAGGGGTACTTTCAGTGTAGCCTCTGATCTGTCATCATCAACGACACTGTAAAATAGAGACACATAATCAGCCACTGAGCAGCGATATGCATTACAGTATAATTCCCCCAGAAATGCATTCCATGCACATTGTGAGTAGGCTGTAAAATATAGTTATATTTGTAAAAATCAGAAATTACACAGGTTAACTTTTATGTAATTTAAACATTATAAGCTTCAAAAGATTATAACTATTCTGAACTGCAAAACTTTCAGTAATATGCACTATTTCAGATGATCTTTGTTCTCCAATAATCACATGATCAAGCTAATGCAGTTTCCTTGAGCAAACAGCCAATTCAGATAATCCAATATAACAAAGCAAGTGACTCAATTCCTAAGAAGTGCAGCAAAGGACGATAAAAGCATATATGTCTAACTGGCCAATACCAATTTTGATAAATACGAAGATGCTGTTATATTCATTTCTGTCTCAGCAGGTAATTCAGTTCCAAAGTGAAGTCAACATAATACTTCAAGGGAACTTTTAGATGGCTATTTGTTATCTGCAATTGTAAATACTAAATTCTTAATTGAATAGTTATGAATGAAAAGGCTCCAAAGGACTAGAAATACGCAGAGCTGCAGCTTCTGTCAAGAAGACACAAATAATTTCATGCTTGTAGAATATGATGAATTACAACAGATGAAGTATGCAAATCAAACATCCTTTCTGCCCTTATAGTATTTTTGGGGTTGCCCAAAACCCAGCGCACTTTCAAGAATAGATAGACTCTTGTAAGCCCTTGTCTGGTGAGTCTTTAAGGCCCAGAAAACTTATAATCAGAAGTAATTAATATTTATTTGTTTGCATTAGTTATAACACCCAATATAGGTATGACTTTGATAATTATTTTGCCATGATAGGCATATGGGTAAGTTAACAAGAGACATGTTGATATGTACCTTGTGGTTCATACCCAAGTCATACACACAAATGCAAATATATGAGATATACATACATATTGAATATGAATACAAGTGAAAATTGCAATGAATGAACGATTTGGTTTTATAGCCTTAAAGAGGAGCAGTCACAATGAAAAAGACCATAAAAACTTAATAAAATTTATTTAATATTTAATATGGTTATGATTATATACCAAATTAGGGTATATTACAAGCTCTCCTTCATAAAAATGATCTTCCTCTAAGCATGGAAAGAAGGCATTGATGTAGAGTTTTTTGCATTCTCAAATGTGTCCTCCACCAATCAATTATTCCACTCAATGTTGTAGGAAACATCTCCCCCCGGGCTCAAGCCTGAAACGCGTCTCGTACGGATCCGTACGGGATCCGCCTCGAGCTGCAGATCCGAATTTCGAGACGCGGTTCGCAAAAAAAATTGTGATTCTAGAAATCCGGATCCGCGTTTCCGTACAACGAGATCCGTGGATCGTATGGTGGATTGCCGTACGGAAGTGTCGCGATTCTGTGCGGATCCATACGGATCGCCCGGCGGTCCATACGAGCGCCGTACGGATCCGACTAATGTAGGTCGGAAAAGTGATTTTTTTTGATATATTAACTTTTTCTTTTTCTTTTTTTCTTTTTTTTTTTGGTCTTTGGTTCGATTAGTGCTAAGTTAGGGATAAAAAAAAAATATAAGCTCTCTTTTTACCTCCTTAGATGTTTCTTAGATGCTCCTAATGGTAATGTTAAATTCTTAAAGTTCATCCTTTTACTTAAATTTTCAACATTACCATGAAATGACTCGGGATGTTTGAGAGTGGTTCCACCTTTGATCGGACTTCAAATGGAGAAAATAGAATTTCATATCCTATTCAAAATTCAACGAGACTTAACAATTTTCAAGTGCACGGATCAATGGTATGGTGGCATGTCATTAGATTATATCATGTATGAGGGTATGTGATTAGCGTTTAATCAAGAGCACCAAGCCCTATATGTACCCTAGTGTTCGTGGTGTTAATTGTTGAACTCCTTTGTCATGTCGTTAGCAAAAAATTACATTTCAATCAAGTCAAAATAATCGGTCAAACATGTTAAGTTCTTTCTACCATATTTTAAGGCTTGCATTAGGGTTTGATCAAAATTGGGCAATTTTGACTAATGTCCCTAGATAATCGAGGTAGAGGCAAAGGCTAGACAAGAGGAAAAGAATCTAGATTATAGATGGTTGATGCATCTAAGTAGTTGATGCTCAAATAATTAATCATTAATGTACAATGGATGTCATATCTATCTTGATTTATGTACAAATATGCATGCTTCCATATCTTCTACAATTAATTTGGTATTTTGGAAATTTTTTAATATAAATGAAAAAAAATAAAAATAAAAAAATATATATAGTAGACGTTTCGCTTCCTAGATTTTTGGAAATGATGCTTCCGCGTCCCCACTTCGTGCAACAGGTTTGATTCCACTTGTCAATATACCTCTAGTATTGTTTTGATACAAGACAATAGGATCCTTGAAGTTCTTTTACAGAATTGTCACATGGTATAAGGATCAATCCATCTTAGGTGGATTCTTTCTGAGTTTGTGGTGATAAGATTCTCAATGCGAATTTTTATGTTTTTGACATCAAATTGTATTGTTTGGATACTTTTGGATTTAAGTAAAGCATTGAATTTAGTTGCGTAATTGGATGTCGGTACATTGATTGATGCATGGTACGACTTCTATGATTCGGGTGACAACATACTGCCTTGCTAAATCGATCCCTTTTAATCTCAAAATTTAATATTCTCATGATTTACTTGTGTTATTATGTTGACCTTCAATATTTTTATTCACTAGAGTTTTAATTGTTTTAGCAAAGATATGACTATTGAATTCTTATGTGGTTTCTATGCACTAGTTGAAGAGGAGTTAGGAGTTAAGGACAATGTTATCTTCCAATAAATTCATCCAGGCCCAAGGCCTAATGGGTAATCTTCCTTGGTTTCTATGAACTAGTCGAAGAGAACTTCATAAGGGTTATAGCCAAGAATTCTGGAAGGATGCTTGGGTACTAGAAATCAACACTTTGTGCACTTATTTTAAGGAAGAAATATCAACTCTTTTAAAGTTTTAGGCTCATCTCACTTTGTGATAGCAAGGAAGCACTAATGATGAGAATTAAAGGTGTTCTCTCAAGATTGATTTCATCCAACAATATGGTCTTCTAAAAGACATGCAAATTCATGAAACTATTGGTACTTCATTTTATTAAGATTGAAAATAAGCCATCAATGGTGATAAAAGTTGGATCTATCAAATGCTAAGTATTAGGAAATGCACATTCCCAATTGTCAAAATTTTAAAAACACATAAACAGGACAAAACGGCTTGGAAACTTTGCCAACTGTATTGTACGATTCATAATTTGGAACCGCAATATGATACAGTAAATGGCATTTCCATACAGTGTCAATGATTTCAGGGAGTGTTTCAAACAATTTTTAGCTTGTTTGTGGGTATATGAAGAAAGTGTCCATGAGTGGCATGGAATCCATAAATAGCATAAGAACACTTAAATAATGAATACTGAAGTCAACTAATCACTTTATAAATATATTTAATTGATTTTTACATTCACTTGAAAAAAAAATTAGAATTCTCTAAGAACCCTAACAACTATTTTCTAATATAAGAAGGCACTTCATTTAACTCCTTCCTCACACTTTCTTCAGCAAGAAGAGCTTCATATAGCACCAACAAGCATTGGGCATGAGCTTTGGTGCATTTACAGAGAGCACACTTCTAAATGAGGAAAAGGGTATGGACATGTACTATTTTTTAAACATGCAAGGCTTCTCAAAGTTTATTTTCTAAAGCTCCTAGAACTCCTCAAGCAAATAAGCAACAAGAATACTATCCTCTTTGAAAATAAGTTCCCAAGCTAAAGTAATTCATGTGAATGGAGGTGTAAAGTGCTGTGATAATAGCAAAACCTACAAGGGTTCTTACACAAAAGTCAATGCTTACATTTTGCATAAAGGGATAAAGCCTGTTGTTGTTTGTGTTGATGCATGAAAGTTGAGAAAGAGAAAAAGAAGCAATATTAAACTAGTAGGAGTAATTGCTTGGCTACTAGCAATGAGGCAGGATTTTTTTCCATGAAGCAAGGAAGAGGGTGATGGTATGGCTTGAAGAAGAGATATCAAAACCTTTAATTGTAGGTATTGTTGCCTCAAAATCTAAACGGAGTCTTACGAGGGGAGCTCACAAGTAAAGAGCTAGACCAAGTAACAAAACTATGAATCGTGGCCCACTATCACCAAAACCACTACTTCCTACTCTTTGGATGCACTTTCACCACAAAGGAGGCTTCCCTATTTTAGGTCCTCCCTAAAGGATATATTAGATCAACGGTTAGAGGTGACAAAGGAATATGCTTAAGAGAGATACTCTCTACTTAAGATCAAGGATCAGCTAGCTCAAACAAGGCAATGTGGATCCTCGGCCTAATTAGAGCACAAAGTGAACTAGGGTTTTAGAATAAGCAAGGTCAACGAACAACCTAGGAATCAAGATCATAAGGCCAAAGAAAAGGATTGAATTTATGGATAGGATCAACTTTAAGAACTACAACCACGCAACAAACCCCAAGCAAAAACCTAGGGCAAAACTAGGGCATTATCTAGGATAAAGGACATTAGCCCTAAAATGGAAGAATTAAGGCATGGGAAGATGTTGATTTTCGGGCAATGACCTCACAACCACAAGTTGAATCCCTCCACAAGGCAACGGATCAACGTAGTTGAACTCTAACCCTAACCACCGCCTAGCGGCTTTCCTTGCGAGGCCTAAAATCAAAAATAGGGTAGAAAAATGTGTTTTGAAGTTGATTAAGGTGTGATCAACAATGTGAATAAGGCCAATGCCTTGACCTTGGGTGATGGATGTTGAGAAATCTAGGGCATAGCAATTAGGTGATCTTTCTTCTTATGATAAATGCTTGTGAATGATTTTTTTATTTATTTATATTAGGATCTTCTCTTTTCTTGGATTATTATAGTGTTCTTCTTCATCGAAACGGCTACCAACGCAAACACAATAAAGAGACAAGAGGCACATAATGTAGGTGATCAACGAGGCCAAACCCTCTCTAGCTTGAGAGGAAAATCCAAACAAATTCTTCTTCTTATAGAGACTTTGATTGACGAATACCAAGACCATGACATAGACTCTCGACACCATAGCCTCTCGAAGACCAAGTCACAAGCCTTCTTAGCTTAACCTCTTCCTTGAGTCAAAGAAAATCAAACTACTATCTTCTTCCTCCTTCTCGGTTGCCCCTTCAAATATTGGCTTCTAGCGATTCTTGACCTATTTCGGAAGCCTAATTGCAACATGTGGGAAATGTCATTACTTAGTTTTGTGCCCTTGTTTCCTTCGCTTTATGATGGAGACTCCTTCTCCTTCATCGGCTTGCGTTCTTGACTAGACTTCTTCCAACAATTGAGCACTCCTTAATAGTTGAGATGAATTCGACCTTTCACCTGGCCCCGGTAGTCTTCTCCTCGCACGTGTGATGGATGTCGGCCCTTGAAACACACCCAAACAAATCCGCTCTCACTTCCTTCTTCTTGCTAGCTATGAGGTTGTCTTCTTTTGACATTTTCACACTTCTTCCTTACTCCGAGACCTTTTCCAAAAAAATTGTGCTGAATGAGGCCGAGCTTCCCTATTTATAATGGTTTGTGCATCAATAATCGCCCGACTTGAGCTATGACCTAGGCCAACATGTCGTCTGGAAACATCTTTGAGCCAAACAGAGATGAATAGCTTGTGACAAGTTCTTGGAGGGTTATTGACACAAAAAATATAACAACATGTCTTCAACACATGACATTGACTCCTAGACTTTATGACTTGATGACAAAACCTAGCTCTCAATGGGGCTTGCTACTAAAAACAAAATTCCTTGAGCATGAAACTCATGACTCAACATTACAAATAAATTTCTTTTTACTTCTTTACATCAATTGCATAGAATCACAATTACACATGTAGTTTTGAAGGCGAACCTAGTTACACTTTTCAACACTCCCCTCTTAACTAGGGAGATATTCATGGTACTTGGTCATTCTCAATCTGAATATTCTCATAGAAGAGTCGGATTGGTAACTACTGTTTAGCATCATATCAACTAGCATTGTCACATAGCAAGGCATGCTGCAGCTTTATCTCTCAGCAAGATCGAGCACAATGTTGGCGAGACCAATGATGTATAGATACCCTCATCATTGTCTCTCTCGAAACATACTCCACTCGGGTTCTCAAGTGTGTTCCACCAAGACTATTCTTATCTTGGATTTTGATCTGAAAGTGTGTCCCTCTATGACTACTCTTATCTTGGATGTACTAACTCATCCTCGAAACATCGGATGCCGAGATGTTTACCCAATCCTCCATTTGTCTTCCCAAGTGAAGACAAGAATGATGCGTCTATATCATGGTTACTTGGGGCCCGGGAGCGACGGCATCGTTTCAAAAGCTCCCGGTCGGACGTTTCGGGAAGCGTTTTTTTTTCGTATATATATATATATATATATATATATATATATATATATATATATTTTATTTTTTATATTTTGATGCATATATGTCAACAAAAGCATGTAGAATGATGAATTACACATAAAAAACATAAAAACATAGATTGAACCATATAACATCAATCATCTAGAAGTTATAATCTTCATCAACCACGCCCACAAGTTGGAAACATACAACATATTGACTCTTGAGTCTCATGAATCATCATCAATCTTAACATTTATCATCATTGATTCATTGATTTCAAATTTCAATATATAACATTTATCATCATTGATATATATCATTTATCATCATTGATTCATTGATTTCAAAATTCAATATATAACATTTATCATCATTGATATATATCATTTATCATCATTGATTCATTGATTTCAAATTTCAATATATAACATTTATCATCATTGATATATAACATTTATCATCATTGATTCGTGATTTCAAAATTCAATATATAACATTTATCATCATTGATATATAACATTTATCATCATTAATTCATTGATCACCATATAACTTTCATGAAGCATCATATTCATAATTCATAATGACTTATAAACTTATAAATGCCAACTTAAAAGCTTCACCTTTCAAATTCGGACTTCAAACTTAAATTGTCATTAAATATGAAAAAGTCAAGTTTCAATTTGTTCAACGGTTATAGAATATAAAAACTACTAGAAAATAGAAAAGACTAGTAAACAACAAATCTATTTTATCTATTGGTGGCCCCCTTGCCACGCCCACGAGAAATGTCTAATTTGTGAGAACCACGAGGCAATGGTGGTCTTCTAGTACTCTCAAGTACCCACGACTAGAAGAGCGGAGGGCAACGTAAGGATGCGAGTGGAGGCTGAATCTGCAAAGGAACAATAGTTGGATATCGAGCAACGCGCGGCACCCGCACTACTGCGGATGTTGGGGCAGCCTGTGTGGCGTGCGTAATTTGTTGATGCTTCATCTACATCATCATCCCTCAAAAGTTATGCTTCCAATTCTTCCATATGTATAGTGTCGTCCTCCAAATTATCATCCTGCGGGTTGTTGTCCCAAACTTTATATGGTTGATCCTCATATGCCCGATCACGGTGATGACTCAACAACCTCAAGTTGTAATGCACATAAACCAAGCTTTATTTCCGGTTTTCATTTATCTTGTTTCTTCTCACATTATGTATGAAGGCTGTAGGTGCTCCAACACTTCTCTGCGAGAAGAAGTATTCACAACTTGTGAGAGAACTTTTTTGCCAACTTTGGCAAAAGTCTTATGCGACATATGCTTCCCACCATGTGAGAGCATCAAATTTGTCTTTGTCTTCCATTGCATGGAAAGAACCAAAGTTACCGAGTGTAACTAAAGTATCTGCCTAATTCAAGGCGCAATGCAGCCACACTCCTCCCTGGCCGGGGACCAACTTGTGTAATGCCTTCATGTATCTTGTTGTACCTCTAGATACGCGGGGTTTGATCCTAACCCCACCTCCGGGTGCGGGTTGGCCCAACTAATATGGAGAGTAGTATTTTGGCATAGCATATATGCCAAGGCATGTAGTGGAACGTTAGAGTTTTATTCCTTAGTGCACACACACGAGTTGTAAATCATTGCATACAAGTTGGGATCATTTTCCTTAACAATATCTTTTATTTGCCCAAACATGCTATCCATACGCTCATAAACCTCCCTAATCACTAGTTTATATGTGTAAACAGATATTGATAAATGGGCTTGGTGAAATTCGAAATTTCCCTCACACGTGCCCAAAACAAAGGATCGAGGCGGTCTCCTCCACTGTTCAAAACCTTACTTTGTCAACTATTGTTGCTACCCTGTCCTTTAATACACCGCCATTGTAGACTTGATACCATGGCTACAAATGGCTCTCTTACCTTCAAAAGGCACATGAAGGTGAAGTATGCGCTAACAAATCTAGTCTTTGCTATCTTCAACAACTCCAATTTTGAGTGAGAACGGAAAAGCCCATGGGTATTGCTATGATTTGAAATAAATTTTATCATTTTACCTCTCTTGTACAAATCGGCAAGCCGTCTGTATTGAGGTTGTTTGTTTTTAATGATATCATGCATCAAAAGGTTCATTGTGTGAACCAAACACCCAAACCAAAATATGTTGGGGTATTTATCCTCAATAATTGCTCACAATTTGCCTTACGATTCATGGCTTGTCCTTATGGTGATGACTTGGATGACATTGTATGGCCCAATACTTTCAATTGTTGCGGAATGGTTGCAACGATGTTAATGTCGGTCTTGAATTTGTCTAAATAATCGCCTTATCTTTGAAAAGAATATTGCACCACTAACAGAACCACTGACCAAAACACCTATCGGATAGCTTTCCTTTTACATTGGTCCATCCATCGGATACAATCGACACCCCATGCTCATTACAAGAATTTGTCATTCTAGCCAAATAATTGTTATTTTAGCTTTTTAATGATCCAGTCCATGGTTACGGCCTTGTCATACCTAGGGCTCCTGTATCCTTTGGGGGCATCGGTAATGGCGAGGGAAACCATTTCATGCCAATAAGGTGAGCGAAGAGCATTGAATGGCACCCCACATGCATAGAAACCGGAAATTTTTTTAATCCACATCATTCCTACACCGTTCAATCGAGGAAATCGAATATGGTTCTACACCTTAAGGAGATGTTTGGTACGGGTGTGCCTCCATATCCTTGCCATGGGTGGAGATTGATGGACTTCTTTGTCCATGATGTGATGGACACGATGGTGTATAAGAATCAATGAAACCCCTAGATATTTTAGATCTCTGTAGGGGCGACCTCACTCTTCCTTTCTATATTTCTCTCTCTCGTCGGCCTTTATACACAAATTTTGATTCCTAAATTTTTGTCTCCATCCCAAGCATTTTCCCACAAATTCTGCTTAAGCGCAGTGTATGAACTTGTGTATTCTTTATTGCAATGGGGGCAAAGAAATTTAGTGGTTCCACCACCTTTCCCTCCTTCCTGCCTGCGAACATATTTCCCACAAAGGTGTTTGACTTGGTCTTGTCTAGTTGGGGTAATACGTGGCCTCCCTGGTACCTTCGGCACGGGTGTATGAACCTATGTATTCTTTATTGCAATGGGGGGCAAAGAAATTTAGTGGTTCCACCACCTTTCCCTCCTTCACCTTACTCTGAACATATTTCCACAAAGGTGTTTGACTTTGGTCTTGTCTGAATTGGGAATTATCTGTGGCCTCATGTTCTCCACTCTCCCCCTTCCTCCTCGGCCATACTCCTCCTCCTCTTCGGGACACCTGTCAGTCACTATAACCCACTTCTTCATCCTCCTCTTCTCTAATGGGCCTCTTTCTTCTACTCTCAACACCATTATTACAAAGAAAGGAACCAACATGAAGAAAATCCCCTAGCCATATAGACATGATGTTTCAAGTTTCGAGTTTCGAGTTTCTAGCTTTACCAAAAAAAATGAAGGAATGCCAAATGGGAATAGGAAATGCAACATGAAAAAAACAATGCAATTTTCACTTTTCAACACACTAGAATGCAACATTGAGAAAAAAAAATCAAGTTTTCATTTTTGAACAACTTAAAAACAATTCCCTAGAAAATAAAAAACTAGATTAGAAGACCAAACTCTTTCTTGCGATCCTCCTCTTGCAAACTTGCTCTCTCCTTGGCACTTCCGCTCTCAGACTCTCAAGCTCTCCTTCTCTCCAAATCGCTCTCCAAATCTCAAGCTCTTGCTCCTCTTGCTCTCACTCTCAAACTAAAACAATAAAAACTAAATAAGGAGGGTGGGCACCTGCAACCCCCCTCCCTCCCTCTCAAAAAAAATCAATTTTTGATGTCCAAATTTTTCACGCAGAGAACATTTTTTTTTGAGCGTTCGTGAACGCTCCCTACGCTTTCCCACATTAAACGCTCACAAAGCATTTTAATGGGGGAACGCTCGAGAGCGTTCTCTCTCGCGCTCCACGAAACGCTCCGAAAACGGGGAGCGTTTTTTCGAGCGCGAAGCGCGCTCCGGCAGCTCCCTCGGAAGCGTTTTTGAGCGCGCTCACTGGCCGCGTTTTGGGAGTGGGATCGGAGGGGGGCTTCCCGACAGCCTTGGTCTATATATCCTCATCGCCTTCACTAAGACTTACATTTGTTAGTCCTAGTCTAGTACATGACACATGAGTCGAAGACCATATATGTCATTCCCTCTTAACCAAGGATGACCAACCCATTCCATAAAAGGAATGTACCCAAGCTCCTGCTCCAATCAAGGACTTGTTGTCGGCATCTCTTTAGGTAGAGATCATGGGACAACTTGATCGCTTGTAGAACTCCTTCCTTTGATGTCATGATTTTTTCTCTTTGTCATGGAGTCGACCGGTAATGTTCCTGGACTTTCGGGGTTGGACACAAATAAGGTCACGAGGTGCAAGTTTACTTCATCGGCGGAGCCCAAGGGCTTTTAGAGATGTTTCATGCGGTTTTCAAGAGATTCCATGGGATTTGATGACATTCTCTTGGTGTATTCCATCATACGCACGGCTAGCCTTTTGTTAGTCGCATTGAGCAACTTTTGAAAAACGGGGTTATTATTGAGCCTAACTCAATTAATTACACTTAAAGTGTTATCAGGAGGAATACTTGTGAGAACACCTTAGTGTAATAGCTCGTTGGAGACGGAATGATCTACGGGATGGAATGGTTGAAAGTGATTTTCGGTGACCTAAGGAGGCATGGTGGCCCAGGAATTTACCTTTTCCCATTAAAAAAGAATATTTTAATTAAAATAAGAAAGAGGGAAAAGTGTTCAATGATTAAAATAATAATAAAATGGGAGGTTCTAGAGGGGTCCATCAAATCTATAAAGAAGAGGAGGGAGGAGACCATTAGAGGACATGCTGAATTCGATATTTCTTCGTGTATGAGGTTGAGAACCAGTTCTCTACTTGACACCCCAGCGGGACGGAAACCCTCAAGTGATAGAGATTAGGTGAGTACACATCTCCCCTTGGTGAATTCATCACGAATTCATAGGATTAACTAGCGATGGAATTTTGATTCAGTTTTGGAGTTTGGTGCGGTGCGACGGAATATCTTGGAGGCCAACTTTTCATCTCAACTATATTGGTTGTATATGCATGTAACTCCGGTTTATCCATTATAAATAAGGCGAGAATTTTCCTATTCATTGTGTTATTGGATTGAAGTGTGCTATTTGTTTATTTTACATAGCAATCCTACATTAATAAAATGTTGATTTGAGGGTGAAATTTTGGGTTGGGTAAATTTACGCAATTGGAAAAATATCCCCCGTTTGGGACATTACGATTAATTATGAGTTGGTGCTCTGCCAAGCTGGGGGTTATTTGTTGGTGATATTAAATAAGCTCGTCAAGACAATTGTAGTTGCAAGGGCCAAATCATTTCATTTTCTGAAGATTGTCTTAAGTTGAGATCAAATATTAAATGATTCTGTACAAAAGTGAAATCTTAAGCAAACTTTGAAGATGCGGAAAGACCACATATTGATTTGCATTGCGAACGAGGCAAGAGTCAAAGAAAATACATGGTCAAGGGTAGAAAAATGTGTTTTGAAGTTGATTTAAGGTGTGATCAACAATCTGAATAAGACTGATGCCTTGACCTTTTTTGGGTGATGGATGTTGAGAAATCCGGGGCATAGCAATTAGGTGATCTCTCTTCTTATGATAAATGCTTGTGAATGATTTTTATTTCTTTATATTAAGATCTTCTCTTTTCTTGGATTATTATAGTCTTCTTCTTCATCGGAAACATCTACCAATGCAAACACGATAAAGAGACAAGAGGCACATAATGTAGGCGATCAACCAAGGCCAAAGCCTCTCTAACTTGAGAGGAAAATCCAAATAAATTATTCTTCTTATAGAGAATTTAATTGGCAGAATACCAGACCACGACTAGACCCTTGACACCATAGCCACTTGAAGACCAAGTCACAAGCCTTCTTAGCTTAACCTCTTCTTCCTTGAGTCAAAGAAAATCAAACTACTATCTTCTTCCTCCTTCTCGGTTGCCCCCTTCAAATATTGGCTTCACGCAATTCTTGACCTATTTTAGAAGCCTAATTGCAACATGTGGGAAATGTCATTACTTAGTTTTGTGCCCTTGTTTCCTTCGCTTTATGATGGAGACTCCTTCTCCTTCATCTCGACTTGCATTCTTGACTAGACTTCTTCCTTAATTCGGCCTCCTTTGATAGTGAGATGAATTCGACCTTTCCTTTGCGGTGATGATACTTCTCCTCACACGTGTGATGGATATCGGCCAGCAAACACACCAAACTCTCTCTCCCTTCCTTCTTCTCGCTAGCTATGAAGTTGTCTTCTTTGACATTTTCACACTTCTTTCTTACTCCGGACATTTTCCAAAAAATTTTGTCTTTCAAATGAGGCCGAGTTCCCTATTTATAATGGTTTGTGCATCAATAATAAGCCAATTTGAACTAGAGCCTAGGCCAACATGTCATTGTTTGGAAACGTCTTAAGTCCAACATAATGAATAGCTTGTGACAAGTTCTGGAGGGTTATTGACACAAAAAATATATGTAACATGTCTTCAACACATGACATTGACTCTTTAGACTTTATGACTTGATGACAAAATCTAATAGCTCTCAATGGGAGCTTCTACTAAAAACAAATTCCTTGAGCATGAAACTCATGACTCAACATTACAAAATAATTTTCTTTTTCTTCTTTACATCAATTGCATAAAATCACAATTACACATGTAGATTTGAAGAAATGAACCTAGTTACACTTTTCAACCTCCCTGTTAACTAGGGAGATATTCATAATGGTACTTGGTCATTCTCAATCTGAATAATTCTCATGAGAAGAGTCGAGATTGGTAACCTATACGTTTAGCATCATATCAACTAGTATTCACATAGCAAGGCCTTCACTAACGGCTTTATCTCTCGACAAGATCGAGCACAATGCGGCGAGACCAATGATGTATAGATACCCTCATCATTGTCTCTCTCGGAACATACTCCTCTCGAGTTCTCAAAGTGTGTTCCACCAAGACTATTCTTATCTTGGATTTCCGGACCTCAAAGAATATCGGTCCTCTATGACTACTCTTATCTTGGATGTCCTAACTCATCCTCAAGAGCATCGGATGCCGGATGTTTGCAATCCCCTCCATTTTGTCTTCCCAAGTGAACACAAGAATGATGTGTCTATATATCCTCATTTCCTTCCCTTTAAGACTTACATCTGTGTCTGGTCTAGTGCATGACACATGAATTAGAGAACCATATATGTCATTCCCCTCTTAACCAAGGATGATGACCCATTTCCCGCAAGGCATTACCCAAGCTCCCTCTTAATCGAGGACTTATTATCGGCAACTCTCTTTAGGTGGAGATCATGGGACAACCTTGATTGCTTGTAGAACTTCTTCTTTTGATGTCATGATTTTCTCCTTTGTCATAGGTCAACCTGTAATGTTCACGGACTTTCGGGGGTTAGACACGAATAGGTCGAGGTGCAAGTTTACTTCATCCGGCGAGGCCCAAGGGCTTTTGGAGATGTTTCATGTGATTTTCCAAGAGTTTCCATTGGATACGATGACATTTGCTTGGCGTATTCCATCATCTACACATCTAGCCTTTTGTTGTCGCATTCCGACAACTATTGAAAAACGGGGTTATTATTGAGCCTAACTCGATTAATTATGCTTAAGGTGGTATTCCGAGAGGAATACTTGACGAGAACACCTTAGTGTAATAGCTCGTTCGAACGGATTGAGAAGATCTACAAGATGGAATGGTTAGAAGTGATTTTTCGGTGACTTGCCGAGGAGGCGTGGTGGCCAATTTACCCTTTTCCCACATTAAAAGAATATTTTAATTAAAATAGAGAAAAGAGGGAAAAAGTGTTCAATGATTAAAATAATAATAAAATGAGAGGTTCTAGAGGGGTCCATCAAATCTATAAAGGAGGAGGAGGAGACCATTAGAGGACATACGGGTGGTATTTCTTCGTCTATGAGAGATTGAGAACCCGAGTTCTCTACTTCGGCCTGCTAACCCCGGGACGGAAATCCTCGAGTGATTGAGAGAGATTAGGTGAGTACACATCTCCCCTTGGTGAATTCATCCTGAATTCATAGGATAGCTTAGCAATGGCATTTCGGTTCGAGTTTTGGAGTTTGGTGCGGTGCGGCGGGGAATATCTTGGAGACTGACTTTTCATCTCGGCTATATTGGTTGTATATGCATGTAACTCCGGTTTATCCACTATCAATAAAGCTAAGAATTTTCTTGTTCATTGTGTTATTGGATTGCGGTACTCTATTTGTTTTATTTTTACATAGAAATCCCTCTGTTAATAAAATGTTGATTTTAGGGTGAAATTTTGGGTTGGGTAGAGTTACGCAATTAACCAAAATATCTCGTTTGGGACATTACGGTGGAATCGAGTTGGTGCTTGCCAAGCTCGGGGTTATTTGTCGACTAATATTAAACTAAGCTCGTGAAGACAATTGTAGTTGCAAGGGCCAAATCATTTCATTTTACGAAGATTGTCTTACGTTGAGATCAAATATTAAAGGATTCTATACAAAGATCTTTGAAATCTTAAGAAAACTTTTGAAGATCTGGAAAGACCACATATTGATTTGCGTTGCGATCGGGCAAGAGTCAAAGAAAATACATGGTCAAGGTGTTGTATGTGATCCAATGCGACTAACACTACACGGGTGCCGATGGTCTAGAAGAATGCGAGAAAGATCAATTAGGTTAATGAGAATGAATTACATTTGTTGTATGCACCACATGTTGATGTACACAATGGTGATAGAGCGTTGTTGACGTTAGATTGATTAGAACGTGTTCGAGTGCATGGATTATTGGCATTGAGATGGACGGTTGAATTTTGCTCGTGGGCGCAAGAAGGAGCGAAGGGCGAGCCAATTGATGGCCTAATCATATCGATTACACACGAGCAATATTTAATCACATATCTGAATGGTCAATTATGTGAAAAAAATTTAATCCTTGTTATAGAAATCCTACGCTAACTATTGATTTACTTCTCCTACTTTGTTATTACACAATTTATTTAGCGGAATATTCGAGAAAAACTTCGAAGTAAACACAAATAGCGACCTACACAAATACAAATCATTCTTGAACATCACACGCATATGACAAATGACACGGATTTTCGGACAAATGTCCCGAGGAAAAACCCAATGCGGGAAAACCGGTCACGGCGAATATGAGGTTTATTATTATTAAGTAACGAGTTTTTAGTACATCTAGGGTGCCATAAACTCGGCTCACCCAACGGAAAACCTCGGCAATCAAAGAAAATGTGAGATATATGTCACGCTCGCAAGTCTTCGGTACGGATGGCTTGGTGGTGAAACCCCGAGTGGCTGCGTCGGCCCCTTGGGCGGGGAGGCTGGCGTCACCCTGGCTGCAACGTGGATGCAGCTTCTCCCGGATCTCGGTTTCGGCTCTATTGGCTCGGGAAACCCTTGCTTCCCGGCGACATTTCGGACTTCTACTTGGAGACAACGCGTTGCCTGCGTGGGCACCTCGTCACCCTCTTGGGAAGCTGGCGTCACCTCTAATCGTTGTCTTGCCTCCTTTGTGTCTCTGCTGCCATACTTTCTGCTTGTACTCTTGGCCCTCCTGGCCAATCACAACATCTTCCCCTCTAACTTCGCTACGACTCACTCAAATTTGATCTTGTGGAAACCTTTAACAAATCCAGAAGAATTCGATCTCTTAGACTATGTGCGTATCATCAAGCACGACCCCAAGCCCTTCCTTTATACTTTTCTCGTTGACACATCAGCGGTCATTGATATAATCTAATCGACGGCTAAGATTAATGTTTGATCCACGTCACTTAGAACATTCTCATCACATGTGTAAATTAATTCAATTTAATTTTTTAATTTCCCTAAGTTTAGACTTAGGGTCCCCATTAAAAAATTTAATTATTTGAATAACGTTTACACTAGATGGAATTTCTCCAAACTCTCTGGGTCTTTGAGATCTCATGTGTTCTAGCCCCTCCATGAAGTTTCGGAGCTAGAAGACACATTCGATGCTACCCTAAAATCTCAACAAATTATAGTGACCTCCTCTTTTTGGCGATTACGAGTCTCGAAATAGTGACCTCCACGCGAGTTGTATTCGAGTCTTTGCCGATGCGTTGTTGCAAATCCAATAGGTATTAAAAGGCCCAAATTATTTTACTTGAGCCAAATGCTCGGTGGAAACGTGGAGTTTATTAGCATAGTCATACAGCATACTAAAGTGAAATATTATTTTGAAAGGACCAACACCATTTTTTTTTTAGCGGTACTAAATATTATTTGTGATTTGATTTATTGAATGGAGTCGATTTGATTTATCGAAAGGTAAGAGATATTATTTGGGATTTTAATTATTGAATGAATTAATAGATCAGTTCGTGGATCGAGTGAATGCATTGCTTGCTTTATCGTAAGTTGAATATTAAAAGTGATTTATTGAAGAGGTTGAATATCCGGAGTTTCTAATCAACACGGGCACGTAAACCTGGGACGTCTATGTTGCCGGAAGGAAAATCAAAGTTGTGTATAGCCGAATTCTCCATGGTGTAAGCTAAATATCACTTTTAATTCGGGGGTTATCTTCAAAAGTTCACCCACATCGATTAGTGTTGTTAAATATTTCAAAGGGGCCAAATTTCATTGCGGGCGAGAAAGCAATTTTTTACGAGGGGCAAACATTTCTTGAGTTAGTGTAATATCCCAAATGGGGATTAACGGTAATAAAAGTGCCGATAGACAAGTAACTACAAAATGCAAACAACATTAAAACGCACAAAGCTGGTGCCAAATCAACTGCTAAGCCATTTTATTAATATATTGAAGTATTTTATTGAGGAGTCTTGGAAAGTTTGCACTGGGCACTCAGACAAGCTTAAAGAACAACTCAAACCCAAGCAAAAACTGCATTTGAAAAGTGCCTTTGCATGGCTCGATCTCTACACTTTCTAGCCCCCGAAATGTTGTTTCGTCGACTTTGAACCTGCGGTTGGTGCTTCCTCGCCCATAAAATTCGGGGCTTTAACCCCGGCCTCTACTCACGAAACCCACAAAAACCCGCGAAGGGGTGGCCGGATGTTGACCCCCGAAATTTGGCCAATTCTGTAGCTCCCACTAGTTATTTGGTTGCGTTAGTATCTCTTTTTGAAGCCGCAAACACCTTAAAAAATTACGAATTAATCTTGGCTACTCCTCATTAAACCCCGAAAAACCCGGAGAAAGGGTTCGCCCAAAGCTTGACTGAATTTTGGCCCTCTTGGGCTTAGCTCAGCAGCACGGGTAAATCGAACCTGCGGATGAATCCTCTTTGGAAAATGCCTCTCAGGAGAGCTACCAAAATCCACGGTAGGGAGGTGGTTAACCTCCCCTCCGTCTCTTGTTGAAACTCCACGGCCTCCACACTCGCGGCACCCACAGGGCGAATTGCATAATCCTTGCGTAGTCTACTCCACCTTTGCGCAATCTTGAAGGGGATACGCTCTTCTTTTGTTGTTGTTGTTGTGTAATTCCCTCACGAAAATGCAAAAATCCTCTCCTGAGAGGGCTCGAGAAGTCCCCAGGAGCAGGGTTGAGATCTCCACTTGAAGATCTTGTGTGCTAGCATGCCCTATGAACTTGGCTCTCCGGCTCAAAGTGTGCTTCGGTCAAAATAACCAAAGAAAATAAAATGAATGAATGAATGCCAAAATGAGCCTTCCCTTCTTCCTTTTATCCATTGAGGCCCAACGTATGCCTTGGTTCCCCCCTTGGCACACTGCCTCTCCTTGGCCAATCACGTGTTGCCTTCCTCTAGCCAATCCCACCCTTTGTCCTTTTAAAATTTACCTCTTCTATGCGCCACCTAAGGCCAATTCGACCCCACCACTAGAGTTTGCCAATTTTCCCTTAGGGACTTTAGGAAAAGAATTTATTTGGCTAAATCAAGGTTACTTGGAAGCGGGAGCGAAGCGGGAGCGCGGAGCGCCATTTTTAAAATTTTTAAAATTAGAGACATTTTTCGGGAGCGTTTATATATATATATATATATATATATATATTATTTTATATTTTGATGCATAATATGTCAACAAAAACATGTAGAATGATGAATTAGACATAAAAAACATAAAAACATATGAATCATATAACATCAATCATCTAGAAGTTATAATCTTCATCAACCACGCCCACGAGTTGGAAGCATACAACATATTGACTCTTGAGTCTACTTAAAATCATCAATGCGAAGGTTTCAAGCTTTCAAAAATTGATATATAACATTTATCATCATTGATTTCAAATTTCAATATCTAACATTTATATCATTGATTCATTGATTTCAAAATTCAATATACATTTATCATCATTGATATATAACATTTATCATCATTGATTCATTGATTTCAAAATTCAATATATAACATTTATCATCATTGATATTATATAACATTTATCATCATTGATTCATTGATCACCATATAACTTTCATGAAGCATAATATTCATAATTCATAATGACTTGTAAACGAGTAAACTTATAAATGCCAACTTCAAAGTTTCACCTTTCAAATTCAAACTTCAAACTTAAATTGTCATTAAATATATGAAATCGAAAAGTCAAGTTTCAAGCTGTTCCGCTGTCAACAACAAATAGAAAATAGTAAACAACAAATATATTTTATACGTGGCCTGCCACGCCCACGAAATATCTAATTTTGTGAGCCACGAGAAATGTTGGTCTTCTAGTACTCTCGGGAGTACCACGACCACGACTAGAAGGTGGAGGAGTTTGAATCTACAAAGGAACAACGGTGTGATATCGAGGAGTGGCAACGCTTTCTTGGCACCCGCACGCATTAGATGGTGGGGTGGCCTGTGTGTGGCGGTGTTGCGATGCTTCATCGTCATCCCTATAAGAGGATTGGCCAATTCTTCCGGATGTAACGTCTTAGTCCTCCAAATTATCATCCTCACAAGGTTTGTTGTCCCGGACTGCAGCATGATTGATCCTCATTTGCCCGATCACGGTAATGACTCAACAACCTCAAGTTGCATGCACATAAACCAAGCTTTCGGCCTACGTTTTCATTCGGCTTGTTTCTTCTCACATTGTGTATAAAGGCTGTAGGTGCTCCAACACCTCTGCAGAAGAAGTGTTCACAACTTGTGAGAGAACTTTTAGCCAACTTTGGCAAAAGTCACATGCCGCCATATGCTTCCCACCATGTGAGAGCATCAAATACATCCTGTCTTCCATTGCATGGAAAGAACCAATAGCGATGCAAGCCAGAAGTATTTGCCTAATTCAGGCGCAATCTAGCACACTCTTCTGTGGGTACAATTTGTCCAATGCCTTCATGTACCCTTCTTGTACCTGCGGATACGTGACGGGGTTTCACCCCTAACCCTCCAGAGATGAGTTTGGCCCAACCAAGATGGAGAGTAATATTTTGTGTGGATATATGCAGCCTGTAGGCGGAACATTGAGTTTATTCCACTTTGTGCACACACACGGTCATGAATCATAGCATACAAGTTGGGATCATTATCCTTAACAATATCTTTTATTTGCCCCAACATGCTATCCATTTGCTCATAAGCCTCTCCAATCAACGGGTTTATCGGTATACGTAAGCGAATCATGTAACAAATGGGTTTGGTAAAACTCACAATTTCCCTCATGCGTGCCCAAAACGGAGGGTCAAGGCGGTCTCCTCCACATGTTCGAAACCTTGCACATTAACTAACTATTGCCGCCACGACTCCTTTAATAGGCTGCCGGTGTGGGCTTGATACCATTGCGGCCAATGACTCTCTTACCTTCAAGGTGCGGAAGGTGAGGTAATAGCTAGCAAATCTAGTTTTTGCTATTTTCAACAACTCCAATTTGGGTAGTACGGAAAAGCCCATGGGTATTGCTATGATTTGTAATAAATTTGATCATTTTTTTACCTCTCTTGTACAAATCACCAAGCCATTTGAATTGAGGTTGTTTGTTTTTTATGATATCATGCATCAAAAGGTTCATTGTGTAAGACAAACACCCGGACCAAAAAATGTTGGGGTATTTATCCTCAACAATTGCTCTTGTTGCCTTACGATTAGCAACATTATCGGTGATGACTTGTATGACATTGTATGGCCAGTCTTTTCAATTATATCAAGTAATGGTTACGCAATGTTAATGCCGGTTTGTGTTCTACGAATAATCATAGGCGCCGGGGAGAGGCGCGCCCTCGCAGAGCCACAGCCAAACATTTATCAATGGTTTTCCTTTTACATTGGTCCGTATGGGGGAGCTTGATGGACGGCCATGCTCATTCCACGAACTTGTCATTCTAGACAAAGAATTGTTTTATTTTAGCTCTTTCATGATCAAGACCCACGGTTACGGCCTTGTCATACCCGGGGCTTTTGTATCCTTTGGGGGCATCATTAATGGCGAAACCATTTCATGCCAATAAGGTGAGCGAAGAACATTGAATGGCACCCCAAATGCCTTAGAAACCGGTAAACTTTTGAATCCACATCCTACACCCTTCGTCTAGGAAATAGGATATGGTTCTACGCCTTAATCAATGCCCACTTTGCCTCCAAAACCACTAGCATGGGTGGAAGTTGAACTTGTTTGTCCATGATGTGTTGGGCACTGAATCAACGAAACACCTAGATCTTTTAAATGATCTGCGACAGGGCAACCCCCTCTTCCTTCCTATATATCTCTCCTACGTAGTGTGGCACATAAGTACAAACTTTGATTCCAAGATTTTTGGATTTCCATCTCCTGGCATTATCCCACAAGGTGCCTTCTCGGAGGGTGTATGAACCATGGTATTGTTTATTGCAATGGAGGCAAATAAATTTAGTGGTTCCACCACATTTCCCTCCTTCATTTCGAACATATTTCCACAAAGGATATTGGTCTTGTTTAGTTGGGGATTCTATGTTCTCGGGGTCTCCACTCCCCACTTCCTCCTCGGCATAATCCTCCTCCTCTTCGGGATTTTCTTCGGATCCACCATAACCCTCCTCTTCATCCTCCTCTTCTGCGATTTGCCTCTTTCTTCTAGCACTCTCCAACACCATTATCACAAAGAAAAGGAACCAACATGAGGAAAATTACTAGCCATATAGCCATGATGGAAACAAGTTTCAAGTTTCTGGCACACAAAACAAATGGAAAAATGCCAAATGGGAATATACAGTAACATAAGGAAAAAAACAATTCATTTTTAAAGTTTTAAATCAATAAAATGCAACATTCAAGAAAAATTCAAGTTTTCATTTTTAAACAATTTAACAATCTACAAATTCATCCTAGAAAATACAAAATTGGATTAGAAGGCCTACCTCTTTCTTGCAATCCTCATCGGCCTTGCTCCTTGCTCTCTGTCGACTTTGCTCCTTGCTCTCCGTCGGCCTTGCGCTCTCCTTGCTCTCCTTATTGCTCTCTCTCTCAACTCAACAAACAATAAAATGCAGACGAACCCCCCCGCCGGCGGGGACGTTTTTTTTGCCGGGGGCATTCGGGGGCAAACGCTCCTACGTAATATTCCCAATTAGCTTTGCTAATTGGAATATTTCATTTTGTCTAATTTTGCCGCTTTAGCTAGAAATAATAAATAAAGTGAGAAATAAGAGGGGTCACCTCACTTTAGTCACCTCACTTTATAAATAAGTGTTCTTTTCTAGTTGATTGACGTTATAACTTAAAGAGGGGGCCTTGGGGGTCCACATGAGTATGATGGGGAGGCATCGAGTCGACCCAAGGATGCTTGCGCGAGGGCCAAGGAGAGTGAAGGACGCGATTCGCTGGAGGAGGTTTAGCATTCAAGAGTGGGGTTCTCACCTCATTTGGGTATCCTTGATTTGATATTGATGACTGAGGCTAGACTTGTACGCCGGCACGCCGGTTGTTTGGTCGGTGCGGCAACATTTAGTGCAACGAGTGTCTCGGTCGGAGATCTCACCCTTAGCCTCGGGGGACTTCGAGTGCACCGCCTGGTAAGGTTATTTACGGTTTCACCCTTAGCTTCGGGGGGGACTTCGAGTGCCCGCCCTAGTAGGTTATTTTCGAGTAACATCCTTCGGTTTCGGTGGGAATTGGTAGCCGGTTTCGGGTGGAGATTTGGAGAGGAAGAAGACCTTCTTGTGGAGACGCACGGATCTAGAAGAAGCGACATTGTTTCGGGGAGGAGGAAGGACGCGGTTCGGATGCGAGGAGAAGGACGGCGACCGGGGAAGAAAAGGACGCGGTCCGGGCTTGGAGAAAGGGCGTTGTTCCGGAGAGACGAGAAGGACGCAGATCAGCAGAAGACACATTGACGAATCCCGGACTTGGGGTGCCGGATGCGAGGAGATATTGGCGGATCTAGTTGCGGCAGTGCAATCTGGAGAGATAGCATTAGATCCGGCAGGAGATTGCGGATACGAGAGATATTGGCGAGATCCGGCCTAGATGCGAAGAGGTAACATCGAGGATCCGGCCTTGGAGATTGCGGATACGAGGAGATATTTGCGAGATCTAGTTACGTAGGGTGCGGTCTGGAGAGATAACATTCGTCCGGCTTGGGAGGAGGTGTTGCGGATACGAGAGTGTTGGCGGATCCGGCCCTGGGTCGGAGAGATAACATGAGATCCGGCCTTGGAGGTTACAAGATGCGGAGATATTGGTAGATCCGGCCTTGGAAGGTGCGGATGCGGAGATGGCATCGGATCCGACCTTGGATGATTCGATTACGAGGAGAATATTGTCGGATCCGGCCTAGATACCGAAGAGGTAGCGACGATTTGACGCCAGAGGACGCGAGATGCGGGAGTTATAGGACACGAGATACGGAAGAGGGAGGATTCGGATCTAGCGGATGCGAGGGAGAGAGAACGCGGACGGACGAGGAGGACGCGGATGCGATGAGCGAGTACGGTGAGGTGAGATTTGACGGCGTTTTCGGTGGTTTCGGCCTGGAGGAGTTAATCTTGCCATCTTGGAGGTTACGTAATTCGGTATTTCATCTGTCTTCGGGCGCTGTCACTAGCGAACGGCGTTACGTGGTGGGGGTTTGGAGGATTGAGATCGGTCATCTTCTAGTCTTCGGTGTGTAGCTCCATTGCGGTTCGGCGGCATCTCTTCTTCGGCCCGGCTGAGGCCTTGTCCTTATTTGCGGCCATTGTTTGTCGAGAGGGTCTCCACTTGCCTAGGGCAAGGATAGGTGCACTCATTACGATTATCTTGTACTCCTATCTATGTGTTACGAGATTAATAAAATGGCTTAGTATTACGGCATTATATGTACTTGATCTATTATGCGGTTCCGGCATTTGTTTTATGTATATCTGTACGGCATATTGTGTATTACTGGTTATTTCCCTTTGGGGATATTACGGTGAGTATCCCGAGAGCATAATTACGCGCTCGGCCTGTGGTCTATAACATCGAAAAAGAGATCATACGGAGCAATAGCGATTTTAATGCAAAAACACGGTTGGAAAAAGGGCCAAAATATAAAGGGTCAAATTTTGAAGTTTGGAATTAGGAAAAATGTTTTACGGGTTTTTACGGGTTTTGGACAAGGATTACCTTCCCCGATTCTTGGAATTTTACGAGTAGTTTTCGGTGGGTAAATCAAAGGTCGAAGTTAAGCGGTAGTATGGGTTTGCGGCGGCGGGATGGGTCCGGGAAAGAACTGTAGACACATAACGAAAGAGGCGTGGCGGGTGATGTGAGGTTTAAGGCGGTCCTCGGAAGTCAATTCTGAGAACGTATCGAAGGGTGGGAGCCTGCGTCCCCGGAGGCTCTCGGCTATAGAGATCGGCCGGAAGAGAACTCCTAGAGTTCTTCGAGATCGGAGAGGTTCGAGTATGTCTCGCCGCCGGTGCAGATGGCTGTCCCCATTGTGACGGCTCAGCGATCCACTATGCCCACATTCTTGCCGGGAGACGCGGGGACGGGAGTGCGGGGAGGGTGCACGGAGGGATAATCCGGCACCCACACGTCCTGCAATACCCCTTCTCGGTAGAGGACGGGGGTGGCCGGCAGGGGGTTGGAGTCCGGCTCGTGGGCGGCCGTTTTTGCGAGTCGGGCCTTGGGACGAACGCTGTGGATACTCTCCCCTTCGAGCGCTATGCGGTGTGATGGCGCCCGGCCACGAGCGGCACAAGGGAGCCGGGTCTGCCAAGTGATGACCACGCCTGACTGAGCCGAGTCCTGTTCGGCTCCCGGCGTGATAGTAGACCTCACAACTCACGGAGGGAACAAGCACTCACATGATAGGGGCTTACGAGCGCACGGTGGACGAGATTCATCTATCGACATTTGACGGGTCATCCGAGGAGCATGAAAAAACGGTGGACAAATTGGAGATGCCCCTCTCTCCCGGCTCCGTAGAAGTGGAGAGAGGAAAACCATTAAAATGGTTACCTGCGCAGGAGGATGAGGACCCTGCAGGATTGGGAGTTCGAGATTGCACCTAGTGTGAGCCGGGGACTCTGTCATTGAGACCTCCTTGGCCGTGCGGGTTGATATCGTAGTGGAGGAGGTAGAGCCTACCTCGGTGAGGCCATCCCCGGGTAATAGTGGAGACCATATGCGAGTCTTCGGGTGGTAGCGGCTTGCAGCAAGATGAATGAAGATGTGGAGATATCGTGCTCCGGTGGCTAGAGTCCCAGACATCGGATGATGGTCGCGAACGACGGTATCATCGGCTTCGGACGGACCTTCGGCTTTGAGGCCGCGTCGTACGGGAGACCATTTTGTTGCGGGACCGAGGAGGTAGGGTATGAGAGTGACTTGTGCCAAGTCGGCGGTCGAAGTTGGTCCGCATTGGGGAACGGTGGGACTACGATGGGTACAACGGAGGGCCACGAGGACGTGGATCATTCCCCTTCGGGCATGCATGGAGCGGGACTAGCGAGTATTGTTGGGTCGTCTCTTCCCATTGGAGAGAAGGCGGCGAGCCACCTAGTCGGGTCTCATATGTTGACTTGGATAGTGGTATGAGACGATTAGAGTTGCACGAGGGTACATCAGCCACGTGTTAAGGTTGGATGGCGAGATTTTGGTTGTGGTACTCGTCAGACGGACTATGGGATGAGGTCTAAGGAAGATCTCCTTGGAGATGCACTTGACACACCATGGAGTGCGATGACTTTCTTCCTTCTCCACAAAGGCGAGATGAAGATGGGGGACATCTTGGATGGATAACATCTCATGTTTGTGTTGGACATCCTTGAGCCATACACATCATGATAGGAGGGTTTTGCCTACCACCTATTTGATTCTTGATAGGGTCTCATTGATCCTTGAGAAGTTTATATTCCAAAATCATGAAGTGCAAAATCGAAATTTGATTTGGGAGAATGAAGTGGCCCTCCTGGAGAGTACCCAGGATGAGGAGAAGGAGGCATCCACAGTGATTGGTGGGTGGGACAGTGAGCAAGGAGCTAGGAGGCTACTTGCGGATACGTACTACCGGACGGCGGGGAGCTTGGCTGTGACACGTTCTCTTGAAGAGTTTGTGTCTCTTATGTATACCTGAGAGTTGGAGGGTGGAGGAAAAGATGGTATGGATACTTGCATCATTGAGCGGCGGGGAGTATGTATGCATGGTATTGCTATGATACTCGTTATGTCTTCATCACGAGTTGTATGATGGAAGTATGGCGGGAAAATGACAAATTGTTTGGTTCTTGGTTTGTTTACGGAAGCCAGACGGTGCTCCACCTTGCACGTGTGGCGGGGAAGGGGATGGCACTGTCTCCTTGATCTTTGATAGTGTGGAGAAACACTTCCATCTTGGGGAGTATTCCACACTTGTTGCGACGGTATTAGAGGTCTTTGACGGGGAGCGTGTCGAAGAACGAGTCCTTGTATTGACGGGGGCTTATTCGCATGAGCCCCCGAGCGTTGTCACCTTGGAAGCGAACTGTTCCTTGGATGATGCCGCGACGAGATATGGTGGATCTATAACCCATAGGTCCGGGATCACTTCATATTTGTGCACAAGAGGAGGTAATGATGATAGAGACATCACTGCTATTCTTCATGACTTGGGTTTCAAACATGAGAGGGTTATCTTCTTGCGGCACATGGTTCATTCTTATTTATAGCATGCCAAATACTATGGAGGACTCATTTATGGATCCATGTACCATCTTACTTCCGGCATATGGTCGGACGCCTTGGAGAGCCGTTGCGAGAGAGAGGCACAAGTGAATGTGCCTTTGAGTAATTTCTGCACTACATGTTCTAATAGGAGCATGGGAGGAGGCATGGCCACCACTACTATATATGCGTTCTCTTTGAGGTGGGCCCATGGATTGATATTCATCCATTGTACGGCTATGGGCAAGTGTTGGCTTCCTGTTGTTGTCATATTCAATACATTTACTATCCATTGGTAGAGGTGATGATCTTGTACATTGCTTGCCATGTAATTTCGAAGTTGCGATCTGGATGACACGTTTTGTGTCTGTGAGAGGTGTTTGCATTCTTGTCCTCATGGAACCCTTGACAAACCATCTGTTAGGGTGATCCATGATGACCATGTCATATTCTTCATGGATGGGTTGTTTGGGCAGCTTGTTCTTCTTCATTGATAGAGGAACCTTGTGGTGGATAGTTTTCCTTTGCCTGGAAGACCAATGATTTCTGGCCAGGGTCGGCATAGACTCTACACTTGTCATGAGTAGAAGGACGGCATGGGGTAAGCTATGATGCTTGCCAAGTTCATATTTCGGCCCACCTTCATTACCGAGCTTGAGGTGGAAGGAGATTTCGGGGAGTTGCCTTGTTGGAAGGTGGCTCATTTTGTCTGGATGATTGCTTGGAGATGGAGGATCCACGGAGGGGGAATATTCCTCATTATATTTTCGACTCCATGCCTTGATTGGAGAGAGGTGACGAGTTCGGTTCCGATTGATGGTCCGACACACGATCATAGATCTGGAAGCGACGGCGGTCATGGTCTTCGGTCATAGCCGGAAGCGGTGGCCGATCCGAGCCATGGGACTTGTCCGTTATTGGCCACGGTGGCGGTGGGATGGGAGGACTATTGAATTCGGTACAGTACCATGAGAGCGGTTGGGATCTACGGCATTGAGATATCCCTTCATATCGGGGTGATGCGGGAGACGAGAGGTTCGGTGGGACCCGGGCACATTTTGCGGTATTGGCGGGGAGCATCGGCTTAGAGAGTAGGCTTGTTTCGAGCATTGCTCGGGAACAAGCAATTTTTACCGGAGGAGGGGGATGCCCGCCGGGCCGACGGACTCCCGTCCTCCGCCCGGTTGTGAGGACAAGCAACGTTTTGCAGGAGGCTGTGTCATTGCAATTAGCTTTGCTAATTGGAATATTTCATTTTTGTCTAATTTACACGCTTTAGCTGAAATAATAAATAAAGTGAAAATAGAGGGTCCTCCTTTAGTCCACCTCCTTTATAATAAAAATTATTCATACTCCTAAGTTGATTGGTATAACTTAGAGAGGGGGGCCTTGGGGGTCCACATGAGTATGATAAGAGGCCATGGGCGGCCAAAGTTCGCTGCCGCAGTGGAAGTGGACGCGGTTAGTTTTGGAGGGGAGTTTAGCATTATAAAGTGGGGTTCTCACCTCGACCCAGACACATACATAGTTTGATATTGATATTGAGAGGCTAGACTTACGTACGCCGGCACGCCGGTTGTTTGGTCGGTGCAACGACCTTTGTTTAGTGCAACCGAGTGTCTCACGGTCGGAGATCTCACCCTTAGCCTCGGGGGACTTAGTGCACTGCCACAGTAGGTTATTTACGGTTTCACCCTTGGCTTCGGGGGACTTCGGTGCCGCCTAGTAGATTTATTTTTACGAGTAACATCCTTCGGTTTCGGTGGGGGTGGTAGCGAGTTTCGAGGTGGAGATTTGGAGGAGAGAAGAAGCCCTTCTTGTGGGCGCACGGATCTAGAAGGCGAACGTTGTTTCGGAGGAGGAAGGACGCGATTCGAATCTGAGAGAAGGACGGCTGTTCCGGGGGAAAGGGACGCGAGATCGGGCTTGGAGAGAGGACGGCGTTCAGGAGACGAAGGACGCAGTCCGCGAAGACACATTGACGGATCCGGACTTGGAGATTGCGGATACGAGGAGATATTGGCGGATCTATTGGATTACGCCCAGGGTGCGGTCTGGAGAGATGACGTCGTTGACTTGGGAATTGCGGATGCGAGGGAGATGATGGCGGATCCGGCCCTAGATGCGAAGAGAGGTAACATCGGATCCGGCCTTGGGTGCACGGATACGAGGAGATATTTGCGAGATCTAGTTCGCGGGTGCGGAGATGCGGAGAGATAGCATTAGATCCGGCTTGGGAAGATTGCGGTCACGAGGAGATGTTGGCGGATGCGGCTAGATACGGAGAGATAACTTCAGATCCGGCCTTGGAGGTTGCGGTCTGAGGAGATATTGGTAGATCCGGCCTTGGAAGGTGCGGATGCGGAGAGATAGCATCGAGATCCGGCCTTGGATGATTCGATTCGAGGAGATATTGTCGGATCCGGCCCTAGATGCCGAAGAGGTAGCGACAGATTTGACGCCAGAAGGACGCGGATACGGGTTGTAGGACACGGATACGGGAAAGGAGGATTCGGATCTGGCAGGGTCGAGGGAGAGAGAACGCGGTCCGGACGAGGGAGAGACGCGGATCGATGGTAGAGTACGAGTGGTGTGAGATTTGACGGCGTTTCGGTGGTTTCGGCCTGGAGGAGTTAATCTTGCCATACGGAGGTTACGTGGTCGGTATTTCATCGTGTGGCGGCGTCACTAGCGAACGGCGTTTCTGTTGGTGGGGGTTTGGAGGATTGAGATCAATCATCTTCTAGTCTTGATTTGTAGCTCCATTGCGATTCAGCGACGCTCTTCTTCGGCCGGCTAGGACGGCGCTCCTTATTTGCGACCATTGTTTGTCGAGAGGGTCTCCACTTGCCTAGGGCAAGGATAGGTGCACTCATTCGGTATCTTGTACTCTATCTATGTGTTCGAGATTAATAAGATAGCTTAGTATTACGGCATTATATGTACTTGATCTATTATCTGGTTCCGGCATTTTTTATGTATATACGTAAACGTATTAAATTGTGTCTTGGTTATTTCCCTTTGGGGATATTACATCCTCGAATGCTTCGGCGTTTAAAAAACGCTCCGGAAAGCGTTTTTAAACGTCGGAAGCGCTCGGGGAGCGTTCGGCTCCCCGGCGCTTCTGAAACGCTCACGCTGCGAGGGAGCGTTTTGCGAGGTTCGGAAACGCGCTCCTGGCAGCTCCCCATCGGGAAGCGTTTTCGGAAGCGTTCCGAGCGTTCCGACGTTCGAAAACGCTCCCGCACGGAGCGCGTTCGGAAACGGGAGCGAAGGGGTTTAGGCTTCCCCACAACCTAGGGCTAAATTATTAGTTGTGGGTCCCCTACCCCACTTTATTTCCACCAGAGCATTAGGAAATGCCAAATAGTAAGTACTCCAATTCAAGGTTGGAGAGCTTCTCCCTCCCCGGATCCGACGCTCCCAAAGCGATCCATTCGTGATCTCTTTGGGAGCATGCTTCGAGCCTAAACGCTCCTTGTTTTTCGAGAGCGTTTCGAGGGGAGCGCTCGGGAGCGAACGCTCCTTAGTGCTTCCCCCATTAAAAAAATGCTCCCCGACGCGTAAAAAAAAAAAAAAAAAAATTGTGACGTCAGTTGCAGTTTTTGGGAGGGGGGTTAAATAAATAAAAGCCCACCCTCCTCATTTGGTTTTTATTGTTTTAGTTTGAGAGTGAGAACAAGAGCTTGAGAGTTGGAGAGCGATTTGGAGGCACGAGCTTGAGAGTTTGGAAATCGGAAGTGCCAAAGAGGAAACAGGAAGCAAGTGCAAGAGAGCAAAGAGGAGGATTGCAAGAAAAAGTGAGTCTTCTAATCTAGTTTTTATTTTCTAGGAATTGTTTTTTAAGTTGTTCAAAATATAGAAACTTGATTTTTTTCTCAATGTTGCATTCTAGTGTGTTGAAAAGTGAAAAATTGAATTGTTTTTTCCTATGTTGCATTTCCTATTCCCATTTTGGCATTCCTCCATTTTTTTTGCGAGTTTAGAAACTTGGGAAACATCATGGCTATATGGCTAGGTATTTTCTTCATGTTGGTTCCTTTCTTTGTAATAATGGTGTTGGAGAGTAGAAGAAAGAGGCCCATTACGAAGAGGAGGATGAAGAAGTGGATATAATGGATTTGATGAAAATCACGAAGAGGAGGAGTATTATGCTTGGGAGAAAGGGAGATGAGAGAACATGAGGCCACAGAGATACCCCAACTAGACAAGACCAAAGTCAAACACCTTTGTGGAAATATGTTCGGAGGCAAGAACGAGGGAAAGGTGGTGGAACCCCTAAATCTCGTTGCCCCCATTGCAATAAAGAATACACGGGTTCATGCATTTTGTGCCAAAAGAGAGAGCCACCTTTGTGTGGGAAAATGCCGAGGATGGAGACAAAAATCTAGGAATCAAAATTTGTGTAAGTGTGCCGACGGAGAGAGAGAAATATAGAAGGAAAGGAAGTTTGCCCTACGGAGAGATATAAAAGATCTAGGGGTTTCATTGATTCTTATACACCATCGGGGCCATCACATCATGGGCAAGAAGTCCATCAACTTCCACCACGGCGGTGGATATGGAGCACACTTGGACCAAACATCTCCTTAAAGGCGTAAAACCATGTCAGGTTTCCTTGTGAGAACGGTCTAAGAATGATGTGGATTCAAAAAATTTCCGGTTTCTATATGCATGTTGGGTGCCATTCAATGTTCTTCATTCACCTTATTGGCATGAAATGGTTTACGCAATTAATGATGCCCCCAAAGGATACAAGAGCCACGGGTATGACAAGGCCAAAACCGTGGGACTTGATCATGAAAAAGCTAAAATAAACAATTCTTTGGCTAGAATGACAAATTCTTGGAATGAGCAAATTCCATTGTATCGATGGATGAACCAATGTAAAAGGAAAGCCATTGATAAGTGTTCTGGATGTGTCGGTTAGTGGTGCAACATTTCCTTTCGGCATATGATTATTCGGACAAATTCAAGACCGGCATTAACATTGCGGAACCATTACTTGAAATAATTGAAAATGCGAGCCATACAATGTCATCAGGTCATCAGCGATAATGCTGCTAGCGTAGACGGCGGAGCAATTATTGAGGATAAATACCCCAACATATTTTGGTTTATGTTGGTTCACACAATGAACCTTTTGATGCATGATATCATTAAAAACAAACAACCTCATTCAGGCTATTTGGTGATTTGTACAAGAGAGAGGTAAAAAATAGTAAGATTGTTACAAATCATAGCAATACCCATGGGTTTTTTCGTACTCACTCAAATTGGAGTTGTTGAAGATAGCAAAGACTAGATTTACTAGCTATTACCTCACCTTCGAACGCCTTTTGAACGTAAGAGAGTCATTGCGTGCAATGGTACCAAGCCCACCAACGCTTTGAGGTATTAAAGGACGAGGGCGGCGACAATAGTTGACAAGCAAGGTTTTGAACATGTGGAGGGGCCGCCCTTGACCCTTTGTTTTGGGCATGTGTGAGGGGAAATTTTGAATTTCACCAAGCCCATTTATCACATGATTCATTTTCGAATGCAGATAAACCGGTGATTGGGGAGGTTTATGAGCGAATGAATAGCATGTTGGGCCAAATAAAAGATGTTGTTAAGGAAATGATCCCAACTTGTATGCAATGATTCACGACTATGTGTGTGCACGGTGGAATAAACTCAATGTTCCACTACATGCCTTGGCATATATCCTTATGCCAAAATACTACTCTCCATCTTGGTTGGGCCAACACACTTGCATTGGAGGTGGGGTTAGGATCAAACCTCACACGGATCCGGAGAGGTACAAGAGAGGGGTACATAAAGGAATTAGACAAGTTGGTTCTAGACGGGGAAGGAGTGTGCTAGATTGCGCCTTGAATTAGGCGGATACTTCGGTTGCAGTAGCTTTGGCTCTTTCCATGCCATGGAAGACGAGAGATAGATTTGATGCTCCCACATGGTGGGAAGCATATGGCGGCATGAGACTTTTGCCAAAGTTGGCAAAAAAGTTCTCTCACAAGTTGTCAATTACTTCTTATTGGGCAGTGATGAGAACTTCATTCATACATAATGTGAAAACGGGTCAAGCCAAACGAGAGCTGAAAGCTTGGTTTATGCGCATTACAATTTGAGGTTGTTGAGTCATTATTGTGAATTGGGCATATGAGGATCAATCATATAAAGTGCGGGACAACAACCCGAGAGGATGATAATTTGGAGGATGGCAGGTTGTACATATGGAAGAATTGGAAGCGAGAATTTTGAGGGATGATGATGAAGCATCGGCGACATACACACAAGGCCGATTCCACCATCCGATGGCAGTGTGGGTGCCGGTGCCGGTACTCGATATCCAACTATTGTGCCTTTGCGGATTCAGCCTCCACCTACATCCTCACATTGCCCTCGCCTTCTAGTCATGGTTGTGGGCCGGTGGTACTCTGAGAGTACTAGAAGACCACCATTGCCTCATGGTTCTCACAAATTAGACATTTTCGATGGGGCGTGGCAAGGGGCTAGCCAATAGATAAAATAGATTTGTTGTTTACTAGTCTTTTCTATTTTCTAGTAGTTTTTATCTTTATAAGCTGATGAGCAGTTGAAACTTTGACTCTTTCATATTTAATGACAATTTGAGTTTGAAGTTTGAATTTGAAAGGTGAAACTTTGAAGTTGGCATTTATAAGTTTATAAGTCATGATGAATTATGAATATGATGCTCATGAAAGTTATATGGTGATCAATGAATCAATGATGATAAATGTTAACTATTGAATTTTGAAATCAATGTTGATAAATGAATTATGATATATATCAATGATGATAAATGTTATATATTGAAATTTGAAATCAATGACGATAAATTTTATATATCAATGATGATAAATGTTATATATTGAATTCTAAGCTTGGAAACCTTCAGATTGATGATTAACGGAACTCAAATTCAATATGTTGTATGTTATTAACTTGTGGGCGTGGTTGATGGGTCTCTTCTGAATGATTGATGTTATATGATTCAATCTATGTTTTTATGCTTTTTATGTGTAATTCATCATTCTACATGCTTTTGTTGACATATATGCATCAAAATATAAAATATATATATATATATATATATATATATATATATATATTTTAAAACGCTCCCCGAAACGCTTCGAACCGGGAGCTTTTGAAAATAGCGCTCCGCTCCCGCTTCCAAGCAACCATGTTCCAATTACCTGACTGCTAATTTTGGAATATTACATTGAGTCATCGCCTTGAGGTCGACATTCTGAACCATCAACTTTTATTTGCCAACATAGTCGATTTTGGGACTAAGACTCATTATTTTTCAAGGAAAAGTTTCGGTCTTGATTCTTGAAGGAGGCGCAGCAGTTGCTGGGCTACTCCATTGAGTTTTGTGGTGGTAATTAACTCATTTGCTGGGCTACTCCATTGAATTTTGTGGCCGAAATTAAGCGTAGAAAGAGGGCAAAATTAATTTGAGCAGAGCACGAATTTCCCTGGACTGTTTCACGGGTTCTCTTGTGAATAAGGGGAACAAAACTCCTTTTGTTGTCATTTTACGAGCCTACATCTGGACCACCATAGTCCTTGTGCGGGGTTAAATCTATTTCCTAAGAGCAAGATTGCTTTTCTGAGCAATTGTTAGTTGTGAGACGTGTTACTTGGCTGGGGGTTATCGACAAATTATAGCATCCCTGGAAATTTTCCCTGCAATTGTCAAAGCATATCTCAATTCTGGGGACATCAAAGGCATATTCTCTGCAGGTTGTACTTCAGGAGGAGTTTATCAGCATTTTGGTCAAGATCCACTTCTTTGAAATTGGGTTGGTCACTGGTTGGAGACCAAACTTATTGTGGATTGCTGGGGAGGAGCTAACCACACTTCCACGAGTTTTGCTAGCTGCTAAAGTTGCCGTTCTTTGCTAAAATCATATACCACATTAAAGGATGATTTCTGTACACTCGGAATTTTGTGGCTACTAAAACGCTCAAGGGAGCCGTAGCTGTGGAGTAATGGTGACTGTTAGAAGGGCGGAGACAATTTACCAGGTTTATCTTACCCATTCATATTTTTGTATACTGCACACTGAATGTTAAAAGAATCATTTTATTGCTACTTCTGTGATAAAAATCACCCTTGTGTAGTTCTCTGAGTAAGTAGATATATTTTGAGTGCATACTATTCATTATATTGGAGTTGAGACTGTAAACAAACAGTCTCAAACAATGAGAATTTTATATCACAAACCCATAAATTGTTGAAATTATTGAAATTTGAAGGAAAGGAGATTTACAGTCGAACTGTTTGCTAAAACACCTCGCTGAGAAATTCAACAAAACTTAGAAAAACAATGGCCTCATTATCACAAATATTGTTGTCATTATTGAGCTAAACAATGGAGAAATTCACATAACTCCTGAATGAATTGAAGAAATTGAACCATACAGAAGACCAAAAACCCAAACAGAACAACAAACCTCTTTCAAGAGGAGTCTATGCCATTCTTCAGAAAGGACAATCAAGAGATGTGCAGGAGGGGCAAGAAATAGGACACAAGATCTTTGCACTTGTGACAAATTTGAAACACATGAAGGTCACATGGAAAGTCCTTTTCAAACTGGATGAATTGGATGCACTCCTTTTTGAAGTGAACCAGTTAGAAGGGAAAAAACTAATTTGGGCACTAAAACCAGCTATGCTTTCTCTCATACAACACAAGTTCTTGGAATAACCTTGTGAAGGGGTTAGACTTCCAGTTGCATCTTGTCTCAGTAACATCATGAGACTAACTGCCCCTATAACTCCTTACAATGATGATGTTATGAGGGGAGTTTCCTGTTGATAGTAGAGACTGATCGTGCGTTGGACAACAAGCAAGGGCTCCTACCTTTGGAAGAAGTTTGGAGGTTCTAGAAATCATGGCCATGGGTTAGAAGTAGAACGTATGACATCATGCTTGATTTGGGGTGTGATGACTTGGTCCATCAGATGTTCCGATGTTTTTTTAACATTAGGAAACATCACCCTAATACAGTCAGAACAAACATGTTTTCCATTTTGTCTTCAGTCATGGGAGATCGTGATGCCATTTGCAGGGAGTTGCAAGCTAGAATGTTGACCATTTGGGGGAGAGAACAGTCGGTTTCACCTGCTGCTTATGAGCTAGCTGAAAGGTTGGTTGAGCAGAATATTAGAATGTTCCAGAAACAGTTGACCAGGGAGGAGTTGCTCAGGATTGATGGACCATGTAGGAAGAATGAGTTAAGGAGGAAGGGTCTTTATTTCACCTACAAGAAACCTTGGGGACATGACCACTTCATGCAGGATTGACATGGAGGAGATTGCATAGGTAGATCGTGACTCTAGGTTCCTACTAACTTTCCACGGAGGATTCTCCTTCTTTTTAATCCATGAGTCTCTCTAGGGGGATGCCTCTTGTAATGCCCTAATTTTCACAATTTAACAATCATTAACAAAATTGATACTACACAATCCAGAATGAACTTTTGAAGCAAGATATATCAATTCACTATTGAATACTTACCTGGAACCATGTTTGAAGATGTTTCTGACCCATCATGGCTCCCGCTCCCGTTCCCGTTACCAAACCGCCATTTTCCTCCCAGCCTATCTGGGGTCAACCTCTGCGATCCCCAGATCCAGAAGACAAGTCTTTTGGTCCCCGTGCCCAAAACTCCAATAACAATCAAGATCACTCTATGACTCTGTTAGAACTCAACGTTTCCTTGTCTCCCCACAAGCTTAAAAATCCTTCGATAGCATCCGAGTCAATTTTTCCCACCTATAGGAATTTACAGGTTAAGTTCCGTAGATCAAGAACCAAAGGTCACCACTCACAAAAAGATCACAAATTAGTACACCAGTATAATCATGTGGTTAAAACCCTCAAAGAGGGAAATAGTCCATGCCCTGAGCCAACGCGGCCACTTCAAGGAATTTATTAATATAAAAGAAAAGTTACATATGTTTCTCTCATAAACGGTTACTGGACAAATGACCCTCCATGCTCTTTAAATAGAGATCATGGACAAATCGGGTGTTAAGCCACGGATCAAGTGTCGTTAATACCAAGGTGAGAGATAACCATCGGATCACTACAAATCGTGACCATCGGATTATAAGTTACAAATGTACATGGTAAAGAAACACACTTTACCTAACTCTACACTAGACTAATTTATTCTTAACTATTTCCTATGTGTCGGAATATCCTAACATCCCCCCTTAAGAACAACTTGGGATAGGATTGAAGGATTTACAAAGGTGACACAAAAGGAGCCTATTTCCCATGTGTCGAAATATCCTAACATCCCCCCTTAAGAACAAATTGGGATAGGATTGAAGGATTTACAAAAGTGACACAATAGGAGAAGGAAGGAGGCATTAGAGCCTATCCCCCCTTAATGACAACTTTCCTGAACTCCAGGCATGGATCGAAGTTTGGTAAACTTTGCTTCTGTGAGAGCCTTTGTAAAGATATCGGCTACTTGATCATTGGTTGGACAGTACTGCACTTCAAGAACACAATCATGAATGAGCTTTCTGATGAAGTGTATGTGGAGTTCAATGTGTTTCATATGCTGATGTTGAACTGGATCTTTACATAGTTGAATGGCACTCTGATTATCACACCAAAGTGTAGTTGGATGCTGCTGATGAAGACCAAATTCATACAGGATCTGACGAAGCCACATGGCCTCCTTGCTGGCTTCAACTGCACCACAATACTCTGCTTCTGCTGAAGAAAGGGAGATGGCACTTTGTTTCTTACAAGACCAAGTAATAGGTCCTGAACCAAGAGTGAATACATATCCTGCAGTGGACTTCCGATCATCAGGGTCACCAGCCCAATCAGAATCAGTGAAACCAATCAACAAGGGAGATGCTCCTGCACTGTAATGAATCCCGAACTGAACTGTACCTCAAATATATCGAAGTATTCTTTTAGCTGCTTTCCAGTGACTTTCATGAGGTTGGTGCATAAACCGAGCGACAAGACCAACGGCAAAGGAAAGGTCAGGACGGGTATGGGTTAGATACAGAAGTTTACCAACAAGTTGACAATATAAGGTAGCATCAACTTCAGGGGTAGTACAAGTGACTGAAAGCTTGACTCCAGACTGAAAGGGAGAAGGGGCTGGCTTACAGTCTTCCATGTGAAAGTGGTGTAGAAGATCACATGCATACTTGGACTGAGAGAGGGTAATGCCTTCCTTGGATTGCAAGACTTGAAGACCAAGGAAATAATGCAAGTGTCCTAAGTCTGTCATTTCAAACTTCTTTTTGAGGCTAGACTTCACATGGTTTATATGGTTTGGATCACTACCAGTAAGGATAACATCATCAACATAAAGAACAAGGATGGTGAAGGACTTACCCACTTTCTTGGTGTAGACAATGTTGTCAGAATGACACCTAGAAAAGCCATTATCTAATAGAAATCTATCCATTTTGGCATACCAAGCCCGAGGAGCTTGTTTGAGACCATAGAGAGACTTCCTAAGGTGACAAACAAGGTTGGAGTATTTTTGGATAAAGCCATGGGGTTGTTCCATGTATATTTCTTCATGCAAATCTCCATGTAAGAAGGTGGATTTAACATCCATATGATGGACTTCCCATTTAAAGGAGGCAGCAAGGGAAAGAACAAGGTGGATAGAATTCATTTTGGCAACAGGGGAGAAGGTTTCAGTATAGTCAATGCCTTCAACTTGTGAAAAACCTTTAGCGACAAGATGAGCTTTATGTCTATCCACTTTTCCATCTGGTCCAAACTTTGTTTTGTAAACCCATCTACATCTGACAAGTTTTCTTCCTTTTGGAAGAGGAACAAGATCCCAAGTATTGTTTGCCAATAAGGAACGATACTCTTCATTCATAGCTTCATCCCAATCTGGATGACCAGAGGCTTCTTCAAAGGTTTCTGGATCAAGTTTTTTTGGAACTTGAGCTAATAAGGAAGAGGCTCTTTCGAACTGAGAACGTGTACGTCGTCGATCAGCAAGGTCACCTGCAAGAGAACCTGTTGCATCCCGAGTAGAGCGGACCCATCTTGGAAGCGGTGGAGTATAAGGAACAATTTCACGAGCTGGAGGAGGATTGTCATCCTCGCTGTCATCATCTGAACTAGAAGGAATGCTATTAAAAATAGAAGAGAGAGAGTGAGGTGGCACATATGCCAAATCAGGCTTGCAGGCCAAAGGTGGCACACCTACCGAACTAGGCTCGCAAGCCGATATATTTTCATCAAACTTTACATCTCTTCTAATGATTATATTTTTGGATTTGGGTTGAAGAAGTCTATATCCTTTGACATCTTCAGAATATCCAACAAAAATACATTTTTCACTCTTAGGTTCTAAGGCTTTATGTTTCGCATCTGGAATATGGGCCCAAGCATCACTTCCAAAAACATGAAAGTGACTTACATCCGGTTTGATTGAGCTCTTTGACCACTAGAGTGGCACCTAATGATAATGTGAAGACTCCATGCCCAAGGATGAACCAGAGGACACTTGTGCCATCAGATATCATCAGATATCATCATGTTCAACAGAGTTTTAAAACTCTACTTCTTCTTCTCATTATTTTCTTCTTCAGTCTTCAGA
>JAXQQM020060633.1:0-47158 GCA_034641835.2 Pinus albicaulis
GATTCAAATTGTGTAGGATTGTTTAAGGGCCAAGAGGCCTAGTATAAGGCCCTCTCTTCAAGCCGCAATAAAGGTGTGAGTTTCTTGTGGCTGTAGAACTCAAAAATAACTCAAAGAACAATCACCCACCATAATAACGTGGATCTGCACCTAGTCCTATAGCTTGTCATTACAGAAGTTTGTTGCTACTACAGTGAAGAGTTGTGTACAGTCACTCACCTTGGACTGTGGAAGAAATGTGATTTGGGTTGGAAAGAAGGCCTAACACTTATACTCTCTGACAAGCCTGAAGTAGTCAAGCTTGGATTGAAGTATAGAATTTGACAGGTACCAGAGGAAACTCGAACTATACTTTGACCAGTGGATACTTAGCCTTTAAAGGCTCAGGCCTATAACAAACATTTTTTAAGGGCACCTTCAAAATCCCTCATGAAGTAGTCTTGGAATAAACAAAAGCAATGGTTAAAGTACTTACTGGAGTAACAGCATTATAAATCACTTGGAACAGTCATATCTAGAGAAAATATTTGAATATACCTTGAAGATATTATGGGACACTCCTTGATCTAAAGTGTTGAAGCCTTGTGAAGACTAAACTTTGACAAGACATTGGAGTAGCTCTTTGAAGTTTCTTGGAGAAAATTTGATATACATCTTGAAGTGGTTTTGGAGTAGCTTATTGAAGATTCTTGAATACCATGATGCACTGATGCCATCATGAGGTAACCTTGGAGATTTAGTTCGGGTAACATGAAGAGCAGTGGTGACACCTATATGAGAATTACAAGAAAAAAGGAAGCAACGTGAGAACTATGAATAGTAGTCCTCTATCTATTCATACTGCTGCATACGGAGGAAGCCTTTGACAAATTATTATATTCCCAATAACGACGCTATAGTGAAGCCAACTTAAACACAAAATTTTTCTTGAATACCTTTCATATTGCAGATTTTTAATGCTTCAGAAACTATAATACGTATGAATAGACCTTGAAATATTTAGATTCAAAATCTAAAATTCTGAATCAATTGTTTGAATTATTCATCTTTATAATAGTGTTGGGTTGTAGATGACTGAATTGATGACCAACAAAGTGCAGAAGAATCACATTAAGGGCCAAGAGGCCTAGTATAAGGCCCTCTCTTCAAGCTGCAGGTTGACAGCCCACCTGAAGGCTCACTACAGCTCAGAATTGTAGGCTCAATAATACAATCAAATTTGAAAAGGGTTTAGATAGTTTGGTATTTGATTAAGGATTCCTCCATTATGACAGTAGAAAGGTGTGAGTTTCTTGTGGGTGTAGAACTCAAAAATAAATCAAAGAACAATCACTCACTGTAATAATGCAGATTTGAACCTAGTCCTGTAGCTTGTCATTACAGAAGCTTGTTGCTACTATAGTGAAGACTTGTGTACAGTCACTCACCTTGGATTGTGGAAGAAACGTGATTTGGGTTGGCAAGAAGGCTTAACACTTATACTCCTTGACAAGCCTGAAGTAGTCAAGCTTGGATTGAAGTATAGAATTTGAGAGTCACCAGAGGAAACTCGAACTATAATTTGACCAGTGGATACTTAGCCTTTAATGGCTCAAGCCTATAGCAAACATTTTTTAAGGTCACCTTCAAAATCCCTCATGAAGTTGTCTTGGAATAAAAAAAATAAATGGTTAAAGTACTTACTGGAGTAGCAACGTTATAAATCACTTGGAACAGTCATATCCAAAGAAAATATTTGAAGATACCTTGAAGATATTATGGGACATTCCTTGATCTAAAGTGTTGAAGCCTTGTGAAGACTAAACTTTGACAAGACATTGGAGCAACTCTTTGAAGTTTCTTGGAGAAAAATTGATATACATATTGAAGTGGTTTTGGAGTAGCTTATTGAAGATTCTTGAAGACCATGATGCACTGATGCCATCATGAGGTAACCTTGGAGATTTATTTTGGGTAACATGAAGAGCAGTGGTGACACCTATATGAGAAATACAAGAAAAAAGGAAGCAACGTGAGAACTATGAATAGTAGTCCTTTGTCTATTCATACTGCTGCATATAGAGGAAGCCTTTGATAAAATTATTATATTCCCAATAATGACGCTATAGTGAAGCCAACTTAAACACAAAATTATACTCGAATAAATTACATATTGCAGAGTTTTAATGCTTCAGAAATTATAATACGTATGAATAGACCTTGAAATAGTTATATTCAAACACCATAATTCTGAATCAATTGTTTGAATTATTTATATTTATAATAGATTCAAACTGTGCAGGATTGTTTAAGGGCCAAGAGGCCTAGTATAAGGCCCTCTCTTCAAGCTACAGGTTGACAACCCACCTGAAGGCTCACTACAGCTCGGAATTGCAAGCTCAATAATACAATCACATTTGAAAAGGGTTCAGACAGTTTGGTATTTGATTAAGGCTTCCTCCATTACAACAGTAGAAAGGTGTGAGTTTCTTGTGGGTGTAGAACTAAAAAATAACTCAAAGAACACTCACCCACTGTAATAACACGGATTTGCACCTAGTCCTGTAGCTTGTCATTACAGAAGTCTGTTGCTACTATAGTGAAGACTTGTGTACAGTCACTCACCTTGGACTGTGGAATAAACGTGATTTGGGTTGGCAAGAAGGCTTAACACTTATACTCTCTGACAAGCCTGAAGTAGTCAAGCTTGGATTGAAGTATAGAATTTGAGAGTCACCAGAGGAAACTCGAAATATACTTTGACCAGTGGATACTTAGCCTTTAATGGCTCAAGCCTATAGCAAACATTTTTTAAGGGCACCTTCAAAATCCCTCATGAAGTAGTCTTGGAATAAACAAAAGAAATGGTTAAAGTACTAACTGGAGTATCAACATTATAAATCACTTAGAACATTCATATCCAAAGAAAATATTTGAAGATACCTTGAAGATATTATGGGACATTCCTTGATCTAAAGTGTTGAAGCCTTGTGAAGACTAAACTTTGACAAGACATTGGAGCAACTCTTTGAAGTTTCTTGGAGAAAAAATGATATACATCTTGAAGTGGTTTTGGAGTAGCTTATTGAAGATTATTGAAGACCATGATGCTCTGATGCCATCATGAGGTAACCTTGGAGATTTAGTTTGGGTAACATGAAGAGAAGTGGTGACACCTATATGAGAACTACAATAAAAATGGAAGCAGTGCAAGAACTATGAATAATAGTCCTCTGTCTATTCATACTACTGCATACGGAGGAAGCCTTTGAAAAATTAATTATATTCCCAATAATGACGCTATAGTGAAGCCAACTCAAACACAAAATTCTGCTTGAATACCTTACATATTGCAGATTTTTAATGCTTCAGAAACTATAATACGTATGAATAGACCTTGAAATATTTAGATTCAAGCTCCAGAATTCTGAATCAATTGTTTGAATTATTCATCTTTATAATAGATTCAAACCGTGCAGGATTGTTTAAGGGCCAAGAGGCCTAGTATAAGGCCCTCTCTTCAGGCCGCAGGTTGACAACCCACTTGAAGACTCACTACAGCTCGGAATTGCAGGCTCAATAATACAGTCACATTTGAAAAAGGTTCGGACAATTTGGTCTTTTATTAAGGCTTCCTCCATTACGACAGTAGAAAGGTGTGAGTTTCTTGTGGGTGTAGAACTCAAAAATAACTCAAAGAAAAATCACCCAATGTAATAACACGGATCTGCACCTAGTCCTATAGCTTGTCATTACAGAAATTTTTTGCTACTACAGTGAAGACTTGTGTACAGTCACTCACCTTGGACTGTGGAAGAAACGTGATTTGGGTTGGCAAGAAGGCTTAACACTTATAATCTCTGACAAGCCTGAAGAAGTCAAGCTTTGATTGAAGTATAGAATTTGATGGTCAGCAGAGGAAACTCGAACTATAATTTGACCAGTGGATACTTATCCTTTAAAGGCTCATGCCTATAGCAAACATTTTTTAAGGGCACCTTCAAAATCCCTCATGAAGTAGTCTTGGAATAAACAAAAGCAATGGTTAAAGTAATTACTGGAGTAGCAGCATTATAAATCACTTGGAACAGTCATATCCAAAGAAAATATTTGAATATACCTTGAAGATATTATGGGACATTCCTTGATCTAAAGTGTTGAAGAGTCCCGAAAGCGTTTTGACGACTAAGCTTTGACAAGACATTGGAGTATCTCTTTGAAGTTTCTTGGAGAAAAAATTGATATACATCTTGAAGTGGTTTTTGGAGTAGCTTATTGAAGATTCTTGAAGACCATGATGCAGCGATGCCATCATGAGGTAACCTTGGAGATTTAGTTTGGGTAACATGAAGAGTAGTGGTGACACCTACATGAGAGCCCCATAAGAAAAAAGGAGCAACATGAGAACTATGGATAGTAGTCCTTTGTCTATTCATCTTTATTTGCATACGGAGGGGAAGCCTTTGACAAAATTATTATATTCCCAATAATGGCTATGAGTAGGCCAACTTAAACACAAAATTCTACTCGAATAAATTACATATTGCGAGTTTTAATGCTTGAGAAACTATAATACGTATGAATAGACCTTGAAATATTTATATTCAAACACCATAATTACGAATCAATTGTTTGAATTATTTATATTTATAATAGATTCAAACTGTGCAGGATTGTTTAAGGGCCAAGAGGCCTAGTATAAGGCCCTCTCTTCAAGCTACAGGTTGACAACCCACCTGAAGGCTCACTACAGCTCGGAATTGCAAGCTCAATAATACAATCACATTTGAAAAGGGTTCAGACAGTTTGGTATTTGATTAAGGCTTCCTCCATTACAACAGTAGAAAGGTGTGAGTTTCTTGTGGGTGTAGAACTAAAAAATAACTCAAAGAACACTCACCCACTGTAATAACACGGATTTGCACCTAGTCCTGTAGCTTGTCATTACAGAAGTCTGTTGCTACTATAGTGAAGACTTGTGTACAGTCACTCACCTTGGACTGTGGAATAAACGTGATTTGGGTTGGCAAGAAGGCTTAACACTTATACTCTCTGACAAGCCTGAAGTAGTCAAGCTTGGATTGAAGTATAGAATTTGAGAGTCACCAGAGGAAACTCGAAATATACTTTGACCAGTGGATACTTAGCCTTTAATGGCTCAAGCCTATAGCAAACATTTTTTAAGGGCACCTTCAAAATCCCTCATGAAGTAGTCTTGGAATAAACAAAAGAAATGGTTAAAGTACTAACTGGAGTATCAACATTATAAATCACTTAGAACATTCATATCCAAAGAAAATATTTGAAGATACCTTGAAGATATTATGGGACATTCCTTGATCTAAAGTGTTGAAGCCTTGTGAAGACTAAACTTTGACAAGACATTGGAGCAACTCTTTGAAGTTTCTTGGAGAAAAAATGATATACATCTTGAAGTGGTTTTGGAGTAGCTTATTGAAGATTATTGAAGACCATGATGCTCTGATGCCATCATGAGGTAACCTTGGAGATTTAGTTTGGGTAACATGAAGAGAAGTGGTGACACCTATATGAGAACTACAATAAAAATGGAAGCAGTGCAAGAACTATGAATAATAGTCCTCTGTCTATTCATACTACTGCATACGGAGGAAGCCTTTGAAAAATTAATTATATTCCCAATAATGACGCTATAGTGAAGCCAACTCAAACACAAAATTCTGCTTGAATACCTTACATATTGCAGATTTTTAATGCTTCAGAAACTATAATACGTATGAATAGACCTTGAAATATTTAGATTCAAGCTCCAGAATTCTGAATCAATTGTTTGAATTATTCATCTTTATAATAGATTCAAACCGTGCAGGATTGTTTAAGGGCCAAGAGGCCTAGTATAAGGCCCTCTCTTCAGGCCGCAGGTTGACAACCCACTTGAAGACTCACTACAGCTCGGAATTGCAGGCTCAATAATACAGTCACATTTGAAAAAGGTTCGGACAATTTGGTCTTTTATTAAGGCTTCCTCCATTACGACAGTAGAAAGGTGTGAGTTTCTTGTGGGTGTAGAACTCAAAAATAACTCAAAGAAAAATCACCCAATGTAATAACACGGATCTGCACCTAGTCCTATAGCTTGTCATTACAGAAATTTTTTGCTACTACAGTGAAGACTTGTGTACAGTCACTCACCTTGGACTGTGGAAGAAACGTGATTTGGGTTGGCAAGAAGGCTTAACACTTATAATCTCTGACAAGCCTGAAGAAGTCAAGCTTTGATTGAAGTATAGAATTTGATGGTCAGCAGAGGAAACTCGAACTATAATTTGACCAGTGGATACTTATCCTTTAAAGGCTCATGCCTATAGCAAACATTTTTTAAGGGCACCTTCAAAATCCCTCATGAAGTAGTCTTGGAATAAACAAAAGCAATGGTTAAAGTAATTACTGGAGTAGCAGCATTATAAATCACTTGGAACAGTCATATCCAAAGAAAATATTTGAATATACCTTGAAGATATTATGGGACATTCCTTGATCTAAAGTGTTGAAGCCTTGTGAAGACTAAACTTTGACAAGACATTGGAGTATCTCTTTGAAGTTTCTTGGAGAAAAATTGATATACATCTTGAAGTGGTTTTGGAGTAGCTTATTGAAGATTCTTGAAGACCATGATGCACTGATGCCATCATGAGGTAACCTTGGAGATTTAGTTTGGGTAACATGAAGAGCAGTGGTGACACCGACATGAGAACTATAAGAAAAAAGGAAGTAGCGTGAGAACTATGGATAGTAGTCCTCTGTCTATTCATACTGCTGCATACGGAGGAAGCCTTTGAAAAAAATATTATATTCCCAATAATGATGCTATAGTGAAGCCAACTAAAACACAAAATATTGATTGAATGCCTTACATATTGCAGAGTTTTAATGATTAAGAAACTATAATATGTATGAATAGACCTTGAAATATTTAGATTCAAACTCCAGAATTCTGAATCAATTGTTTGAATTATTCATCTTTATAATAGATTCAAATTGTGCAGGACTATTTAAGGGCCAAGAGGCCTAGTATAAGTCCCTCTCTTCAAGCTGTAAGTTGACAACCCACCTGAAGGCTCACTATAGCTTGGAATTGCAGGCTCAATAATACAGTCACATTTTAAAAGGGTTCGGACAGTTTGGTCTTTGAATATGGCTTCCTTCATTACGAAAATAGAAAGGTGTGAGTTTCTTGTGGGTGTAGAACTCAAAAATAACTCAAAGAACAATCACCCAATGTAATAATGCGGATCTGCACCTATTCCTATAGCTTGTCATTACAATTTTTTTTTGCTACTATTGTGAAGACTTGTGTACAATCACTCACCTTGGACTGTGGAAGAAATATGATTTGGGTTGGCAAGAAGGCTTAACACTTATACTCTCTGACAAGCCTGAAGTAGTCAAGCTTGGATTGAAGTATAGAATTTGACAGTCACCAGAGGAAAATCGAACTATACTTTGACCAGTGGATACTTATCCTTTAAAGGCTTAGACCTATAGCAAACATTTTTTAAGGGCACCTTCAAAATCCCTCATGAAGTAGTCTTGGAATAAACAAAAGCAATGGTTAAAGTACTTACTGGATTAGCAACATTATAAATCACTTGGAACAATCATATCTAAAGAAAATATTTGAAGATACCTTGAAGATATTATGGGAAATTCCTTGATCTAAAGTGTTGAAGCCTTGTGAAGACTAAACTTTGACAAGACATTGGAGCAGCTCTTTGAAGTTTCTTGGAGAAAAATTGATATACATCTTGAAGTGGTTTTGGAGTAGCTTATTGAAGATTATTGAAGACCATGATGCACTGATTCCATCATGAGGTAACCTTGGAGATTTAGTTTGGGTAACATGAAGAGCAATGGTGACACCTATATGAGAACTACAAGAGAAAAGGAAGCAGCGTGAGAACTATGAATAGTAGTCCTCTGTCTATTCATACTGCTGCATATGGAGGAAGTCTTTGACAAAATTATTATATTCCCAATAATGACGCTATAGTGAAGCCAACTTAAACATAAAATTCTACTTTAATACATTACATATTGCAGAGTTTTAATGCTTCAGAAACTATACTACATATGAATAGACCTTGAAATGTTAAGATTCAAACTCCAAAATTCTGAATCAATTGTTTGAATTATTCATTTATAATAGTTTTGGGTCGTAGATGACTGAATTGATGACCAAAAATGTGCAGAAGAATCGCGATCTAAAATGGGTTGTAGAAATATCAGTTAAACAGTTATCCGCAGATCTGAAATAGGTCATATGCCCTTGCCCTAACCAGAGATGACTGAAATGCTTCAAGGAGCTATAAACAATATTTTGGGGAATGTTCAAATAGTCTACAAGATAAAAGGATCACTAGGAGGTTGGAGAAAAATGAGGGGAGAGAACATTTCATCATAACAGGAATCGTCATTCTGAGGGGTGAGGAAGGAATTTTGGAAGAAGAGGTTTTCGTATTTGAACAAGTATAAGTAGATCCTTGCATTGGATTACAAATATCATTGGCTAGTTAATATCATATTTATGTGTTGAACGTAAAATGTTAAAGTGTTGTTGCATGAGTTTGGAGCTTGCGTTGTTCCAGTGACTATGTTGTATTTGAAAAGCATACATGTTTTGAAACCCCTATATATGCCTTCTTTGTGTTGTATTTGAAAAGCATGAGTCTGCATCGAGTCATGCTTTGGTTTAGTAGTGTTGAATAAAAGTGCTTTGTATTGGAAGAAATAGTGTCAGCCATTGAGACAACGAATAAAAAGGCTGAAAAATCACGTTGTCATGATTGTTAGAGCTAAAAAAATTCATGTTAATGGTTTTGATTAGATTTGAATGACCAGCTACACCAAAATGCTCTGATTCCCTTACACTAGTAGGGCGACGAGGGTGATGAGAATTCCACAAAATTTCATGTGGGACATTTAGTTTTTCTCATGAGCCTCTAAACTTACAAGTAACCTCATCGTAAGCACGATCAGCCTGCTCTGTGGTATCAAAGGTGCTGAGCCAGACCCACGCAACCTTGTTTGAGATGAGGTCCCTTTGGCCACTGTTCTAGATGATTGTGACGCTTCGAGTTCTAGGAGTCGCCACCAATCGACATTGAGAAGGATTAAGGTTATAAAAGAGGGATCTCCATGGTAATCTACCATTAACGCTTTTGCAATAAGTCGAAGAGACAAAGAAATAATCCTTGCGTAACACCTATTAATATATGTGAGATTTCATATCTGAATTTATGCAATGAGGAGATAACATGTATGATCGATGTCCTTCATTAAATGTGGGCCTCCCTACCTAGTCTGATCAGTGCAGTTTCAACGACTGGGGTTTCATGGAAATATTCTAGACATGGAATCAGAGCTATATTGTCCTTCAGTGCAGGAGTTTCTAAATTTTTTAAGCAGAGGCTTGCGTATTTGAACAAGTATAAGCATATCCTTGGCAGGGACAAACCTCTGCCCAAGTGGACTGATGCAGATGTGGAGGATTTCATCCAATCGGATCCTTTCTATGGCCCTCAGCTAAAGCTCACGTGAGAAGCTACCAAGATAGTAGCCACTGGGAGTCTGATCGGTGTGGTTTTAATAGCTGGGGTTTCATGGAAATATTCTAGACATGGAATCAGAGCTATATTGTCCTCTGGTGTAGGAGCTTCTTTTGGTTGGGTTTTTGCGAAGGAAATTACAAACCATACACTTTGTCTATATAAGTTTGACTACATGGATGCCCAACTGAAGTTTTTTGAGTGATATTCCACAGAGATGAGGGCTTATGATATAATTCTAGAAACGTCGTCAACTTTTCATGCAATTTATTTTAGAGCCAAACTTTCAGTGAAATGTGATACCACCAAACCTTTCATGCTTAGTAATAAAGTCCTAAAGAGGGTTGAAATTATATATAAAAAAAAAGGTTTTCAAACAATCCTAAATGGATCGTTAACCCTTACTGTTCATCGATTTATAGTAATCGCAGAGACATGGGTGTTGCTCAGAAATTATGCCGCAGGGAGTTATTTGAATTACGCACTGTTCAGTAATGAACCTATTGGCCGTAGAGGAAATCCTTGTATAAAAGATGATACCCTTAAGGGGAAGAAAGTCTACTCCTTGCAATTATGAAACCAAACCAGATACTAAGAAATACACAGGAAATGAATGCAGAGATAAAGAAGTTGCTTCAAAAATATTAAAGAGGTTGTTAATGCTCGAAACTTACACAGATAAAGACCCTTCCTGCCGTAGATGGAAGAATAAATTACTGCACGTGCAGAGAGAGACGAAATTGTTTCCATGTTGTTGACTGATAGCTTTCCCTCATGCCCTGATAGAATAAGACCCACAACAAAAGCCCTAATCATTAAGCCAGCGGGAGATGAGCGAGAGATGTGTTTTGGGTGGGAGATGTGTTTTTTTAACTCGAGGTCTAAAATTTAAATTTAAATGAATATTCCATCTCTTCATTTTTCCAAACATATTTTTAATTTTAATATTATGCTCTCCAAATATCATTTTTAATATCATACCTATTGTTGTTTTTATGGATGGTGAGCGCACTCCTTGATTATTTGTGATGTTAAAAATTGTTTAAAAGGAAGTTTCAAAAATCAATTCAGTTTCATTCTAATAAATTTATTTTAAAAACATTGGTGATGAACCACATAGAAAGGTGTAGACCTTAAAAAATTTGTGATTTATCTAGAAGAGTTTTTAAATTAATTAATTAATTAATTATTAAAATAAAATTAAGTAGAAGGTCACAAAGAACCATGATTTGGAATAAATTCCAAGTAAGTCGTCTTAAAGTTTTTGGTTCTATTGCCTACACGTGGATTCTAGCTAAGAAGATAACCAAATTAGATCCAAAGAGCAAAGATAATGATTATAGGATATAACAAAACTATAAGGCTTATAGGTTGAATGATATTGACACTGATAGGGTAAGCTTCAATAGTGAAGTTTTTTTTGATGAGGAGGTTGGACCTTTCCAAACTTCTCCTAAGTTTTGAATTACTTAGAAGCTGGAAGGGGTTGAGGATTCAGGTGTCAAGCTTCAGGTAGCTGCACTTGAAGGGGGGTGGAAGATTTTGAGCATGATGAGTCTCCTAGACTAGTAATTTATGATCTAGATATAGGTGGTCTAGGTCATGGTGACAATACCGACTTCCGAACATTTTGTAGAAGATCCATAGAGTTTGCAGAGCTTGTCAAGCAAGGAAGCTACATTGAATACCATTTTATGAAGGACAAACTTGGAGAGCATAGAGGGTCCTTTAGTTGGTACTTTCAGACATATGTGGACCAATGAACATGACATCAACCACTGGTGCTAGGTACTTCCTTCCGTTTGTTGATTATTTCAGTAGAAAAATGTGGGTATATTTTCTATAATTAAAATATGATGTGTTTAATGAACTTAAAAAGTTCAAAGCATTAATAGAGAAACCGTTAGGTTGTCATATTGCCTCTCTTAGATATGATACTGGTGGGGAATTATACTTAAAAGATTTCAATAATTTTCTATGCTAAACATGGGATCCAAAAACAATATACTACACCTTACACTCCATAAAAAAATGTATTGGTTGAAAGGCAAAGTTGTACTATCACAAAGATGGCTAGGTTTAAGTTGCAGAGGAAGTATATTCGAAATAGGTTTTGAGCTGAGGCAATGTTCACAATAGTATACCTATTGAATAGATCTCCCAAAATGGTGATGAAGTAGAAGGTCACAAAGAACCATGGTTTGGAATAAAGTCCAAGTAAGTCATCTTAAAGTTTTTGGTTCTATTGCCTACACTTGGATTCTAGCTAAGAAGATAACCAAATTAGATCCAAAGAGAAAAGTTAATGATTATATGGTACAACAACAGTATAATATCTATAGGATGATTTATATTAACACTGATAGGGTAAGCTTCAATAGTGAAGTTGTTGTTGATGATGAGGTTGGACCTTTTCAAACTTCTCCTAAGTTTTGAATTACGTAGAAGCCAAGTGCCAATGTTTGTCAGGGAGTGTTATGCATGTTATGAAGTGGTAGGGCATGTTGAAAAGTGCTAAGTAGAGAGTGCCAATGCATGTTGAGGAGTGTTAAGGAGTACTAGGACAACACAAGGGAATACTAGGTAAAAATACATGGAAGTGAATGAATATGAGGGTATGTAGGGAATGGAAATGAGTGATAGTTGTCATGCCAAGGAGGGAGTGAGAAGTTATTCTAAGCAATCACACACCTTATTGACCACTCAATTCTTACCATTCTCACACCATAACAAAAAACCATAAAAATGCCATTCTTGAAATCTATTGTGTAGTTTCCTAATGTCATTCAAGTGGAATCTCTCAATTACTTATGTCTATAATGGTGAGATCATTTTTTTATTCTCTTAAAGGAACTCTTTCTATACATGCACCCCATCAAACATAAATCATCGAGTCAAAAATAATGGAAATGAATGAATAAGAGGGTGTGTTGGGGGTGTTATCAAGTGTCAGGCATGGTAAGGGGGGAGTAATAAGGCATACTATGGAATGCTATGGCATTTCAAGAAGTGTCAAGGTGTGCTAATATGTTCCAGATAGTGCCAAGGCATGCCAGGCATGCCAAGACATGCCATGTGTTAAGGAGGGAGTGTTAGCAAGTTCTAGGTGTGTTAAGGAGGGAGTGACAAGGTATGGTAGGAAATTCCAAGGCATGATAGAGTGCTAGGAAAGCATGCCAAGTTGTGCCAAGTTCCAGGGTGTGCCAATGTGTTCCAAGGAGTGTTAGGGAGTGCTAGAGAAACACAAGGTAGCACTATGTCACAATGCATGGAAATGAATGAATAATAGTGTGTGAAAAGGAGTTTCAATGAGTTCCATGTGTGATAAGGAGTGACAAGGCATGATTGGAAGTGATAAGGAATGATAGAGTGATAGGGTGGGATACAGCCAAGATGTGCCAACACGTGCAAGGAAGTGTTAACTAGGAGTTCCCAGGAAACACAAGGGAACACTACGTCAAAATGCGTGGAAATGAACAAATAAGAGTTTGTGATTGGAAGTGTCAGTGACTTCTAGGTGTGCTAAGGAGGAATTGACAATGTATGCTAGGAAGTGTTAAGGCATGCTAGAGGCCAGGGTGACATGCCAATATGTCCTAGGTGTTAGGTTGTACCACCACATGCCAAGGAATGATATGGAAACACAAGGGAGTACTTGGTAAAAATGCATGCAAATGAATGAATTCGAGTTTGTGACTGGGATTTTCAATGAGCTCTGGGTGTGCTAAGGGGAGAGTGAAAAGGTATGCTAGGTAGTGCTAATGAATTCTAAAGTGTTAGGGTGGCATGCCAATATGTGTCAGGTGTTAGGGTGTGCCAATGCATGCTAGGGAGTGCTAGGGAGTGTCAGGTAAACACAAGGAAGAAATAGATCAAAATGCATGGAAATGAACGAATAAGAGTGTGTGATATGGAGTTTCAATGAGTTCTAGGTGTGTGAAATTCCTATCTTGAACCCATTAAGGTATGTGACATTCTTGTGAACCCTCACATGATGATCTTACTCTTGGTGGATGATCATGGCCTCCCTTTAGCAATGTTTACTCAAACCTCTAACTAGACCTATTTTAGGACTACATCTCTCTTAGCCTCCTTGATAAAATGAGCTCATTCTCACTTGATGTTCTTTCCTTCATACTAAGACCTCCTTAAATAGATTTTCCTAGCTAGGCCTCTTAAGAATGCTCTAGAACTTACGAATTTTATATACTTAGATCTTAGGAAATATTACTTTTCTGTTTAATTTTCTTTTAGATTTTAAACCTCATCTTAGGTCCAAAGCCCCTTCGCTTGGGTTATTTTCGCACAAAAAAATTTGTGGTAAAAATCACACAAACCCATCTCACTAAGCTTTTGGAGTACCTCCCAAGCTACACAATTTAACAATATAGTCTAGTTGTAGTAATCATAACTTGGTCAAGCTCCTATAGTCAAGCGAGGACTTGGTTGGGTTCCCAAGTTGAAAATTAAGTAAGGGTAGTTGTGAGGGCATGATAACTACGAAGGGTTAGGGAATGCCAAGGAATGAAAAGGAATGCTAACACATGTTGGACAATGTCAATTGATGTTGAGGAGTGTTAAGGAGTGTCGAGGTATCACAAGGGAGAACTAGGTCAAAAGGCATGGAAATGAACAAATAAGAGTGTGTTCTAGGGATTCTCAATGAATTCAAGTGTGCCAAGGATGAAGTGTGTTAGAAAAAGTTCATAATAGGATTTGTAAGAGGTTATCCTATGATTGCGATAAGGGGCTCTGTTAGACTCATGTATTTCATAGTATCACAAAGGGACTAATCATTGATGCGAAGTGCGCAGATGCAATGCCACTTCATAACTAAAATCTACAAAATTTCAGGTCTAGATGAACCAGTTGTCACTATGTTTTGTGTGTATAACAGGTCAATTAGGGAATACAAAGTTTATAGATCATTTCATGAATAAATAGGTCAAAAGACCCAGCAATAAGCAAAGGATTTCCACCTCATTGTGCCACTGTCATCTTTAAATCTGATGGCCTATGTTTCATTCTAATCCCCCTTTACCATCCTTACTTTATCCTTGCAAGGGGGGGCCGAAACGAATGGTTTTCAAGAAAGGGACCCCATTATGTGTCACTCTCTCATGAATTCGCACCCCCCCCCCCACCTTTCTATTACCACTTACCACTTCATAAGGGTCCAAAATACCACTTTTCTCCTGTAAAATCGTTTTCCCCAAATGAAAAACCATTTTTTAGCTAGTTTTACCAGTTCGTTTTTTAGGGAGATTTCGGGCAAATGGGAATGAATTTTGAAAAAATGAGAGAGGTTTTTATTCAAAACAGGCTGAAGAACAAAACCCTCTCCCAGATTTTTCACAGGTGTCTTCAGTTGGAATAATCAAAAGCCATCTCCGAGCCCTATTTTTCGGATTTCCTTTTTTTTGTGTTAGTCATGATTTTGCGGCGATTGTTGTGGGGACTAGAGATGAATTTTGAAAATACGAGAGAGGTTTTTGACCAGCACGGGTTAAAGAAAAATAATCTCTCTCATATTTTTCATAGGTGTCACCGTTGGGGGAAAAAAATGTCTGATTTGACCCCTATTTTCAGCAATTTCTCCCATTTTTCACGGCATGACAAACATCCCAAGATTTTCAGGAATTTATTTTTTTATGATGGTTCTTAGATGTGAACAAGGATAATATATTTAGGCAATTTTTTTCCATAAAAATAGTGCCAGATAGTATGACATTAGGACAACAAAGCAATCATTGCCACACTGGAGTTAATGATCCAGCCAAGGCGGTGCAAGAAAGGTTGGGTCAGACATCAATTTTGTCTCACTTTGCCTTTTCGGAATTTTAAAAGCCCATTTGCGTTCACCTTATAATTCACGAAGGGTCATCGAAGTTAATACAACCAACTGTGGCTGAAAAATTCACCTCATCATAGCCTTGCATGGCCATACTTGTCCATTTTCTTCTTAAATTGTAATCAATGAAAGTTTTTCAGGGTAGATTACAGAAAACTGACTTAGTTGTTAGTTAAATACCACTATAATTCGCATTATAAAAGTTTGGATATTTTAGCACCTATATTGTAAGAAATACTATTGAAGCACTTTAATTTTTGGAGCTAGACATCAATAATCAAAGATTGTTTACAAGATTCTTGAGTTGTGTCAAAATGGTGATGTGTTTCATCTTTGTTTAAATGTCTCCATTGTTTTCTTTGTTGTGTATCTACTCATATAATTGTAAATCAGAAATTTAGATTAAGATTTGTTGTCGGAGCGCCTTAATTCTGGCTGCATTTACAATCTGAATGTTTTCTGCTGAATTCTGATTAAAGAAATCTTAATTACTCTTTAGTCACTACGAAACCTTACTGTTTCTTTCACCTCATAATTCATACAGCTCTTAAAATCCATTTAGCACAGTTAGCTTGCCCTGTGATTTTCTCTTGATTTTGATGTGACATTCCAGCCTTTGACTCCATCGCCCAATGGAATAGCTTTTGCAGCCCTATCTATCCAACCACACAATCAATCAAACAAACAACCCCCATCACTCTAACTATCCTAATATCAGTACGTATAACCAGCAAGTTAAATCGATTTAAATCATAAAACATAGCCTAGCCCTCTCAGAGTCTAAGAAGGCTAGGTCCTAGACTCCAAAGCAGTTTGATGTTGTGCTTTATAGTTTAGTTTTTCCAATCTTCTGGATTATAGAGTGCAAACAGGCTCAACAAGGCAATTTTAAACAAAGGGAGACTTTGTGTTGGGCACAACACTATTTTTCCTTTATATGTTATTTTTATATGACATGTGTCACACTTTGGCTGAATGCTCATGTTTTAAACTATTTTAGACAATTCAATATTGTACATTGTTATGTATAATTTTTGGGGAACTCAACTTGTGTTGACCTATATCTTTTGTGTCTTGTGTATCTTGTGGTTCTTGCAAACTCTCATTTAATGCTCTACTATTTATATGAACTAGACATACATGTGAAATATTTCCTATGTAAGCTACGTTTCTTAGTTGTTTTATGGCCATGGCTAGATGTGATCCTTGTCTTGGTAAGTTCTTAAGTGAGAAAATTTTAGCTTGGACATGACTGGACTAAGATGAGGTATAGGAAGTTCTTAGGTGAACAAGGCAAAATCTACTTGTAGTAGGTGCAATTGATCAAGTTGTTACGGCTGAAGCAGACCAATGTCACATGAACTGGAGTAGCTAAGGACTTGATTGGGTTCCCAAGTCATGAAAAAATGTAAGGATATTTGTGAGGGCATGAGTGCCAAGGCATGTTATGGATTTCTAACATGTTCTAGGTAGTTTGAAGGCATGTAAAATATGCTAAGATGTGTCAAGTGCTAAGGCATGCCAATATCTGCAATGGTGTGACAATACATGCTAGGGACTATCAAGGAAACAAAAAGGAGAAACAAGTTAAAATACAAGGAAATGAACACATCATAGGGTTAATAAGTCATCAATTTACATTTTCCAAGAGGGGCATGCTATGCACACCAACACTAGGTGGAAATGAGTGTCAAGTGCCAAGTGTTAGTGCATTCTAAGTGCCAAATCATCCTCTGTTACTTCTCTTTTACTTTCCAATAACTGATCTCAAATAACTTTAATATTAAACCATTCCAAAGCATATTGAGGCATCTTAATGAATGATATACATGATAATGATCATGGCCTATTTAGGGCTACATGTCTCTTCGCCCCCTTATCAAATGAGCTCCTTCTCACTTGATATTATTTCCTTCATCCTAAGGACTCCTTAAATAGTTTTTCCTAGACCTCTTAGGAACCCTCTAGATTTTACGAGTTTTATCCACTTAGACCTTAGGAAATATTAATTTTCCTTTTTAATTTTCTTTTATATTTTAAACCTCGTCTTGGGTCCAAAATCCCTTTTCTTTGCTTCTATTCCCACAAAGCCTTTTGCGACCAAACTCACAAAAAGCCATCTCACTAGGCTTGTGGAGTACCTCCCATGCTACACAATTCAACAATATAGTCTAGTTGTAGTCACTATAACTTGGTCAAGCTCTTGTAGTCAAGTGAGGGCTTGGTTGGGTTCCCAAGTCGAAAATTAAGTAAGGGTAGTTGTGAGGGCATGATAGCTAGGGAGGGTCAGGGCATGCAAAGAAATGAAAAGGCGTGCTAACACATGTCAGACAATGTCAATGCATGTTGAAATAGAGTGTTAGGGAGTGTTGGGCATATCAAGGGATAACTAGGTCAAAATGCATGGAAAGGAACAAATAAGAGTGTGTGCAAGGGAGTGTTAGCAAATTCAAATGTGCTAAAGACAAAGTGTGTTAGGAGAAGTTTAGAATAGGATTTACAGGAGACAAGCCTATGGTTGTTATAAGGGGCTCGACATAACAATTTTAGAAATCACTTTGTGCTAGGCACAACATTGTTTTTCCTTTAGTTCTCTTTTTTATATGAGATGTGGCACACTTTGGCTACATGCTCATGTTTTAAACTATTCTAGATAATTTCATATTGTACATTGTGGTGTATAAGTTTTGGGGCACTCAGCTTGTGTCAGCTTATATCTTGTGTGCCTTGTAAATCTCATGGTTATTGCAAACTCTCAGTTAATGTTTTATTGTTTATATGAACTGAACATACATGTGAAATATTTCCTATGTAATCTATGTTGCTTAGTTGTTTTATGGCCATGGCTAGATCATGTGATCCTTGTCTTGGTAAATAGTTAAGTGGGACAAGTTGAGATTGGACATGAGTGGCATAAGATGAGTTATAGGCAGTTCTTAGGTCAAGTTGCGGTTCCAAGGACTTGATTGGGTTCCCAAGTCGTGAAAAACTATAAAGGATATTTGTAAGGACATGAGTGCCAAGGCGTGCTAGGGAATGCTAAGATGTGCCAGATAGTGCAAAGGCATGTCAAACATGATAAGATGTTCCAAGTGATAAGGCATGCCAAGATTTGCAAGGGTGTGTCAATGCGTTCCAGGGACTGTCAAGGAAACAAAAGGGAGAAACAAGTTAAACTACAAGGAAATGAACACATAAGAGGGTTAATTAGTCATCAATTTACCTTTTCTAAGAGGGGCATGCTAGGCACACCAACATGACTAGGCGCCAATAGGTTCCAAGTGAAAAGTATTAGTGTATTCTAAGTGCCAAGTCTTCCTTTGTTGCTTCTCATATACTTTCCAAAAATTGATCTAAAATAAATTTAATATTAAACCATGCCAAATCATACCAAGGCATCTCAACGTGTTCCATACATTCTAAGACTTTCCAAGCACCAACATGTGCTAAGCGCCAATATGTGGCCAAGACTGTTATAGATGCTATGAAGTGTAATGGCATGTTGAAGACTGCTAAGGTGTGCTAGAGAGTGATAATGCATGTTTAGGAGTGTTAAGGAGTAATAGGACAAAACACTAAGGGAGCACTAGGTCAAAATTCATGGAATTTAATGAATATGAGGAATGTGTGCTAGGGACTAGTGTTAATGAGTGCTCGCTGTCATGCCAAGGAGGGAGTGACAAGGTATGATAAGCATTGGTAAGGCATGCTAGGGAATATCAAGGCATGTAAAGAAGTGCCAAAATGTGCTAGGGAGTTCCAGGGTGTGCTAATTATATGTTCCAAATAGTTCCAAGATATGCCAATATCTTGGGAATTCCAGGGTGTGCTAAGGATGTGTAGGGTGCCAGGGTATGTCAATATGTGTCAAGAAGTGTCAAGGCAACAAAAGGAAGAACCAAGCGAAAATTTAAGGAAATGGACACATAAAAGGTTTAATAAGTCAGGACTTTATCTTTTTCAAAAGGGGCATGCTAGTCACACTAATAATAGGTCCCAATACATGCCAAGTGGCATTGTGTGCCAAGTGCTAATGTATGTCAATGCATTCAACCAAGGTGTTCTAGGGCATGCTAGGGACTACATGCATGCTAACACATGCTAGGAGAGTTCCATGTTGTGCTAGTGCATGCCACCATGTGCTTGGGCATCAGTTTCATGACAAGATGTTCTAGGTACAAAGATGTTCCAAGACATGTGAGGTGCTAAGAAATGTTAGTGTGTGACAAAGAATTAATTTAAGGTGTGCCCGGTTTTTTTAGGAGTGTTAGGTATTTCTCATTAATAGAATTGGCAGAGCTTGATTATGTATTAAATAATATATTTCCTATACACACTAGTGGAACTTTATCTAAAGGGAATTTTATAGATAATAAACTTAATAGATATGAATCATGTGTTGACTCATAGGAAAACTCTATTCGACTAGTGATTACTTGAGGGAAATGATACACACTAATTACTTCTTAAAAAATTGACTGATTATAACCCACTATGGCCTTGGAAATATCATAAAAAATACTCCACAATAATGGCCTTAAATCATTATCTTTTGAAAAAAATAATATTAACAAGCATATAGCGTCATCAAAAACTCATTGGAATGATCAATGGTGACGAACATTTTTTGACTGTCACCAAAAGTAACAAAAAGAGCATTGGTGAGGGTCATTAAAATTTCGTCACTAGAAGTGTCACCAAAGAGAGAATTAGTGATGGGCCTTTAACGACCCTCACCAAAAGTGTCATTGAAAATTTCTTCGGTGACGGACCATAAAGGACCATCACTATATACACTTACAGTGACAGTTTTTTAAGGACCGTCACCATATGTGACATTGGTGATGGACCTTAAAGGTCCATCACAAGCATGACCCTCACCAATGTCTTTTTTTTCTTGCAGTGATCCCAAATATTGTGCTTGGGATAAAAACCAGGACTTATACAATAATATCTAAGTACATGATATATAAGTACCACCAAAGAGGCTCTGTAAACAGGAGAGGGCTCTGAACAACTGAATGATACATGCAAAATAAAAGGCGTTGCACGCGGATGAGGTTAGAACCATAAAATCTATGGAGCTGCATCAAATACTATAATGAAGAGTTCATTCAGGCGTGTGGGGGGCTACCTGAAGGGCCACCCCCTCATCAGGTCTGAAACATCTCACACACACCCGAGGATCATCGGTACAATCTTTTGCATCACTGAACCATCAAGTATACAGATCTCGATCATGTCGTATGGAGCTGGAGCTGAGAAACAATCAAGACAAAGGGAAATCATGGGTCCCTATGCTTGATCTGAGGCACTGAACAAGAGTGGAAGTTGGAACCAAGGTACACTGCCCTCTAGACCTGTCTTCTGGAATGAATGAGCTGATGTCGATAGAAGGAGGTCCGTAATATGTGAGGCAATAAGGGATTCTCAACTAAGGCACGAGAGATAATAGTAGACCAACTGACAGACTGACACTAGGGATGATGATGGAATGGGGGGTACTAAGTAGCAGGTTGATGACTTCCCTTATTAGAGCATGAAGGGCATGGATGACCTAGCAGCAACTGATACAATATCAAAGGGGACAGGGGATAGTAGGACTGAAGGCCATAATGTGCGACACGAGAGAGGAACCAAGCAATGAAGGATGGAGGACTATATCGGGATACAAAGGGACTTGAGATAGACTCCATGGATTTGATGATGACCCAACTGGATGCTCTAAACAAGGGCAACTCAATGATGTTTCCACACAGAAAAGGTCCAGTGGGGACCATAAAAACATGAGTACAAGATCATTACTCATGATGAAAATTGACACAAGCATGGAAAAGTATGGGGGAAAAGTGGTGCCCAAAGTACAAGTGTTGCAAGTGAAGAAATTTGATTTTGAGGAGTGGTAAAGTGACCCTTCTTGGAAAAAATGTGTCTGGGTGAAGTATCAAATCACAAAAAACTAGCAGATACCCATTTGAGAGCTCAGTGAGAGCTTTCCAATGGTACGGATGGTTTTTCAAACTAAGCTATGATTTGACCACAACATGCAAAAGAAAAATATGGGGTTTCTCTCTTAATAAGGCATTTTCCCTCCAAATTCACTCATTCACAAGTGTAGATGTGGTGAATGTAGAGATGAGAGAAGGCCCTAAATCTTGTAGCAATCGTAGCGGACAAATCGACCGTTGGAATCGAGATCCATCCATTGCAGGTAAGAGGCCTAACCCTAGTCTTTAATTTCAGTGGATTGAAAGTTCATTTTAGGTGCCCAAAGCTCACGAATAGACCCCTACTCCTCTTCACAGTCGGGACACACTTTTTGGGGCAATATCTGCAACCTGGGTAGTAGATTTTGGGCAGAAAACTGCGACTTGTCCCAGGATTTTTCCTGAAAAGTGAAACCTGATAGAGAGGGGTATTTTAATGATGTTTCTTGGCTGAGATTTTGGATTTTATGGTTGGATGCAATATTTCCTTTCTGTACACTGACAAATATAATGGTTTTGTGCAGATATGGTAGAATTGCGAATCAACTGGAGAGAGAAAGACTTGGACACATTACGGTTGGAGATCCGAGAGGATCATGGTGCCCGCAATGCATTGGTCAGGTTTTGGGTCCTAAAGTTTGTGGAGAACCCTTTGATGAGAGCTGGGGAGCCCTTGTTGGCCCGGATTGTCAGTTATTGGGATATGGACCATGAGTTATTTATAGTGCAGGGGCACCAAATCAAGTTGGCGGTCCAGGATATATATTTTCTGAATGGTCTCCCACCACTTGGTATGGTGGGGAATACACATCCAGTGTTACCGCGAGGGCGAAACATCATGGATTTTGTAGAGCGCCATTGCCGACCAGGTCTCCATGTCAAGGGGACACTGATACCGATCGGGGATCTAGAGAGGTCAGAGACCCGTGTTGTGGCCGCAGTGGTGCTGCGGATTTTGGGCAACCAGGAACTCCACCACATCATTGGGGGTCAGATGATGCTTGTTGAGAGTGTGTTCAGTGGACCTACTATGGGTGGGCCCAAATGATGTTGTCGTCATTGAAACGACAGATGTCTCTATGCAAGCGGCAAGTGAACCATGAATGTGCATATGGCACAATGTCATGCTCGCTCTTCTTTGAGAATATCCCGACACTTTGACCTCGCATACAAATCCAAGATGGGGGCCCGAGGGAGCCCAGGATGCGCCGGTGGGGGCAGCTACTGTGCAGACGAGGAGGTGGGCTGGTCGTACGGGTGTTTTGACCTGATTTATTTGCTCATTGGGATCAGATGCCACTGTACATAGATGACTAACCATATAGTGGGATGAGTTATCGTGGGGACCCGAAATTGCCACTGTCACCTGGTTGAGTATGGGGGCCAATGGTAAGTGACAAGTTGTTAATATTTTGTGTGCATTGTAAAGTTTTAGAATATTTTATATGGTACTAATTCTTTCACTTTTCGTATGCAGATACAGCACTGGTAAAAACGGTCGGGTATATGGGATGATCCACAGTTTCAGGAGCTACAGGACCTAGTGGGTCGAGAGCACCACAAAACAAGGATTCAGTGGCCCTCCTAGAGGACATCCATCGTAGATGTGAGAGGCTTCTGATAGGTGTTTCATAGCGAAGCTGGCAAGACTTGGATGAGAAATACATAGAGCCATGTATTGGTCTACCCTCGAAGTGGCGAGGGTTCATCCAGCACATGGCGATGGCCAGATAGGGGATGCGTGATCTACGAGCTGCAGAAGCAGAGCCATTGGTGTGGGATCCTCCAGATAGTGAGTATATGTAGGGGCAGGTGGTGCCGCCAGTTTTGATTTTTTTGTAACATGCTATGGGCATGTCATATGTATCAAAGTTAATGGACTCTAAAACATTTTATACGACACACATAATGGATATGCATCGCTTTGAGGGTTTTGTGTTATTGTCTCATCTTAAATGCGTGTGCTAAGTGCCAATCTAGAATATTATTTGGAATGTTATTTACATAGTGATTTTGTGCTCTAGGTACATAACTGAATGTAATGATTTCAAATTCACACATCAAAATCTTCACTCGTAAATATCTTCTAAAAAGGATAGTATTATGCACACAACAGACACCATTTAAGTGCATGAAAAGAAGTAGGGAATATAAATGAACATGAAGGTGGAGGATGCGATGGGAAAGGGCATCGGTTAATAAACCTCGCACTGCATCATATTCAGCCCAGTTAATGGTGGCAGTACCAATGCATACACCATTCAAGAGAACAAGCGAATGTAAGGGGGTAAAAATGACCCAACCTGTAGAGGCTAAATTCTAGGAGTAGCGACTTGCACCATCGACATAACTGATATAAGGTGTGGACGGGGATTCCATATGAAAGGTGCCACAAGACAACAAATGAGAGGATGATGAACAATGCTAGCAACCTGAACGCAAGGTAGAAATCAAACAAACACTGCTAGAGGGAGTACTCTGGGTAGGATATCTACCACCCGCACACTGACGTGTAGGTGGTGTGTGGGAGCTTCCCTGGGGATAGCTTGTGCTCAGGTCACAAAAATCACCTTAGACACGAATGGTTCCATTCCACTTATGGGCGGGAAAGATGGAGTCAGGGGTGGAAAAGGCTTCCATGATGTCATCATCACAGTAAAAGATGGGGTGACTGGAGGAAGAGAGACCAAATGACGTGGCGAAGCTACCTGACTCATCATCATGAGAAGAAAGGTTCACATGTGCATCGTCAAGGGGGGTGATGGAAGAACAAGTAGATAAGTGATCCACTAACGTTGAGCCCAGGGTGATCATTGAAGGGAGGTCAAGTGAAACATAAGGGGAAGTCTCAGAGGGAGCTTCCATCGTGGATCTCATGAATGATGATAAGTAGAGGATGGTGGCTGAAGGCTCCGTCATCTTGACATTAGGATGGGGAATGTCAATGGGAGAGGGTAAATCCTCAAGCTAGCCTGAAGCATAATGCATAAGGATGGGAGAGGCTGACTGATTTTGTTCAATCTCTTACTCCTGAACTACCTCCAAAGAGGCGCGGTAATGCGTAAGGCGGGGACAACGGTGGGTATAGTGGCCATGGAGATCACACAAAGCACAAGGTTGGTTGGTGTGAATAGTCTTGGGGTTCTTGGCTGCAGTCAAGGAATAAAAAAAGGCTTCAGGGACTATATACTCAAGGAACACAACATTGACCATGGGCTTGATATGAGGCAATTCGAGACAATGATGGGTGGCATGATCGACAACATCACACAAAGCACATGGGGGGGTATGCTTTGGAGGCTTAGGAGGAGCAGGGTTTTTCGGGGAAACCTTGTCTTTAGGTGCCTTCTTGCGAGCTTTTCCCCCTTCACCTGAAGCTGTCATAACAAGAGGATGTTCCTGTTGAGGTGGCTGAGGCACGGTAGCAGAGGGAGGGGTCATGGGGACCGGTTGAACTGGGATCAAAGCAAGATAAGATTTGGGCTGACCAGGTGGGGTAGAGGTCGGGGGATCAATGTACCAGACTAGGATCCCCATGGTCAAGTTAGGAAGGTATAAGGTAGCCATAACAGGTACCAAGAACACTCTAGGAGGGGGATATAGGAACGGTATCTGACCCAAGGGGTAATGGCTAGGCGAGACAACTCCAAGATGGTTAAGGCTAGGAGGAACCATGCTAGGAGGATAAAGAGGCTCATGGTTACCAACTACAGATGAGGGGCCTTGAGGAGGGGTTCCTGAAGGCTGGTTCGAAGTGCGAGGAGCAGGTTGCGGAGGGCGGGGCTGCTGACTAGTCAAAGCGGGCTACTTGAGGGTAGCCTGAGATGATTACATCATGCAAACGTTTGATGAGCTAGGATTAGAGATAGGGGAGGAAGACTAGGGAAAGAACCAAGAAAAGAGGAGTCTTTATAGACTCTAGGTGAGACACTGGTCAAAGGTTCGACGGTTTGCTTATTGGCCACCGAAGAGATGATGGACTCAGGGGAGGTCTGAGACTTCAGTTTGTAATATGTCAACTGGTCAATGGTGACTATATTTTCGTTATGAGGTAAGGACATCTTGCGATGAACCGCAGATGGGACATCAGACATCGCATAAGTGTAGCTACGACCCAATATAATGTGTATTATAAGGGGGCATCAATGACTTCTACGTCAATGAAAATAGTCTTGCCCACAAGAGTAATAGGACAATTGCGAAACAGGCCAATTGGTTGGGAAGAGTGGCCATCCCATGCTCGGAGGGTGATAATGGAAGGTTCCAACTCAGGAGATCCGAGTTGCTTCCAAAACGAAGCAAAAATCACGTAGGTGGATACCCCCTCATCAATGATACAATGGGAGACGTTGGCATTCCGGATCTTGACAGAGATTTGGAAGGCGACGGAAGCAAGAAGGGGAGGATGTTCTGATCGGTCCACATCGAAGACGATTAAATGATCATATGAAGGATCCACAATGCCCATAGCAGTTAGTAGAGCTTTTCGTTTTGAAGGGCACGACTGGAGGAGTTCCAGCATTAAGATGGCAGTAAGATATTTTGCCAAATCATATACTATACTATACGAATGGGCAGCTTTTCCAGAAGTAGCGTTTCGACGTAATGGTCCCTTGGGGATCTTGGTATGAACCTCTGCCCATTAGGGGAATTTTGATGTCTAAAATGGGCCTCCTAGGGAAATAATAAAATAAGTGGAAATAATAAAATAATATTTGATTACATCATCAAAATTTAGAGGGAAAAAAGGAAAAACTATTTTTTCAACTTATCTCCCTATGGGTTTACTCAAATTTCGAGCAGAAAAACTCGCTGGATGCAAATTTTCATTTATCATCTAAGGATTACCCATGTTGCATACTTTCGATGGACCCTGCTACACGAAAATTGATAAATACATGAAAAACATGATTGCAAACACGTTTTTTCATGTATTTCTCATTTTTCATGTAGCAGGGTCCATCAAAAGTATGCAACATGGGTGTTCCTTGGATGAGAAACTAAATTTTTCATCCAACAAGTACTTCCTCTCGACATTTGAGTAAAAACATAAGGAGGTAAGTTGAAAATATGAATTGAAAAAGTAGTTTTATTATTTTATTATTTTTTATAATTTTTACTTTTTTACTTCAAAAGTGGTGAATCATCCCCCATGGTTGACATCATCATCTTGAATCCTATTGGTTCTTATAAATTTTATTTTTGTTGTACATTTTTCTTAGGAGGGCCATTTTAGACCTCAAAATTCCCCTAATGTTAGGCTGAGGGATCTATAAAGGACCATTGGTTGTCGAAAGAGGCTCTGTGGAACCTAAAGAAGGGGGCTCAAGAGCAGACTTAGTGGGAGGCTCGTTGTACTGACGGGACCAAGTCTGAAGGTTGAGGTTAATGGTAATGGGTTGGTCAAAGTTCATCATGAGGATCTGGTAATCATAGGTACCAGATGGAGGAGGTTAAGTGGCTGCCTGACCTTCAGGTGGTTGGGTAGCCACAAATCCTTGCTAAGGGAAAGGATTGGTAAACACAGCTGGCTGGATAGGTGTAGCATTGGGAGGAACCAAAGGGGAGGCTTATTGTCCTCACAATGTTGGTTGAGTCTCCCACATCTGACACATTTTTGGTAAAAGAGGACAATCATGGGCATAATGATCATAGACACCGCAACGTGAACAAGGCTTATTCATGCGAACAAGCCTATCCTACTTGGGCTGAGTGCCCTATTTCTAGTTAGCGGTGTTAGGTGCATTCCCTTGGGGATTAGGTCCTAGATTACCAGGGGCAGATTGATTTTGGGTGCCTTTCCTCTTCTTCTTGGAAGTAGGAGGATTAGTCACGCCCTGTTGTGCTTAGGGAAGCCAGAAGTAAGACAAAATAAAAGCTTCGGGCAAGAGTCACAAAATTATTATGAGAGGAGGAGGCCTGGTCAAAATACCACTTAGAAGCTTCTATAGTAAGTGTACGCTGGAACAACCGAAGATGGACAGAGTCATCGGTGATGGAGTTAGATGAACACCTCATGTGGAAAGATCGAACATGGTTTGTAGGATCTATTAGGTCTCTGTAATTTGCAAGATTGGAAAATACAAACTGAAAGCCTACATATGAACCACTTTGGGATTCTAGGATCTAGCCCTCCTGAATCCAGAGAGGGATCTCTCTTATAAGTGTGTTTAAAGATGTGATCTTTAAGGCTTGAAATGTGATATTAGGCTAGTTATTAAGAACAAGGTTTTTGTTTTTTTTTATTGGGAAAAGATATATGAAGGTGAAGGAAGTCTAAATTAAGGGTGAAGGTGTATGAAAGTTAAGGAATGATTCAGTTGATAAGATAGGCAAGGAGCAGCTTCAATCCATTAGGCTACGGAGTCATAAGAGGATTTAATTGAAACAGCAAGGCTCAAGAGTGGTCCATGGGGCAAGTCATCTATGTCAAAGGATCTCTTCAAGTTGATTTTATGGAATGAAACAATAAGAAAGTGAAATCAACAGATAATGGAACAAAGGTAGCCAAAGATCATAATTACTAAAACTATCCCTGGATTTGGTACAAATTTAAGGAAGTATTGATGTACCTATCAAGATCAAGCACTTTGAACCAGCCTACTTTTGATGTACTTTTCAATAGAAAAACAAGTTTAACACATATAGAATAGCTTAAGATCAAGTAGCACTTAACTAAGCCTAATGCAAGATATTCAAAGGGGAAACATTCATGATAAACACAAAAAGTAGTCTAAGATTAGGTAACTACTTTGAAACTATCCTGCTTTCAACATACTCTTAAGGGAAACTTTCAGACAACCTTTGGAGAAAGAACTAGAAGATAGGGCAAACCATAGACTTTCCCAGTCCAACTCTACTTAGCATGAAATGAAAATATCATTCAAGAACAATGTTTAAAGTTTAGACAATAAGACATGGGCTCACCAACATTCCTTAACTACTTGGACTGTATTAAATCATTCTTAAATACACAATTGGAAGAAAACATAAATATAAAGCTTATCAGTGAGAGTAGGGTACTTGTAAGAGTAAATCCTAGCTCTATATTTGATGTTCTTTATCAAAGAAAGTGGACAGAATAGAAACAAAAAGAAAATAACAATTTACAATCAGAAACACATCACCATTGACATAGACCAGGATCCCATAAATCAGCCTGTATTTGATGTTCAAACCAGTTACAATCATCAAGTCCAGTGGGTCTCTACAACTTCAAACTTCTCATCTCAACTTAGGTATCTTCAATTACAAACAGTGCTACAGCAGCTTCAGAAAACTATTTACATGCAACAAATATCTAGAGACCAACCTTTTACAATGTGCTCCTCAAGGATATTTTATAAGAAAATGAGGAGGTTGAAGAGTTTCTAGGGTTTAAGTATCATTAATTCCATAGTAAATGCAATTGCTAGCCTTGAAAACCATGCAAGGCATAAGACAGGAATGCATTCTATCTACAACTTTGTTCATAACTTTGTTTCTACTTTTTAAGGCTTAGTGGATTAAAATATTTGACTTCAGGGCTCTTTCTTATCTTTGTAATAACTTTGCTGACAGTTTGTAATAAGTTTCTTTGGTTGAAATAACTGTTCAGCTGTCTTTTCGGAAAATATCTTTTGAATAGGCAATAACTATGCCTTCTGTTGATTTCTTTGAGGCTGCAGGTGGCTTTTTGGTAGCTGGAGAGGATTCAATTAGCCTCTGATGTGGAAGTGGAGGCCTTCTTTATGATATTTTCCCTGTTTTGTCTTAAAACACCTTTAATCTGTCTTTATTTTGTGTTTTAGGCCTAATTAGCCTTAATCTTTGTCTTCTAGTCTTCATACTATTTTTATATGTGGATTAGACCTTTGATTTCTGAGCTTTCTGCCTTAATCCCTTTAAACTCTGCTTAAAAATCATTAAGTCTTCATTTCTGCTTTGATCCCATCCTTTGACACTGATACTCTTTGTATAATTGATGTCTATTGTGTTTTGTTGTGTTGTAGGCGCACAGAAGGTTTACAGGTTATCACCAATGCTCACAAAACATGGGTAAAATCACAATTTGAGCCCTCTGGATTCCCTTTTCTTCTTGGATAGTGGTCTGTGGATCGTCATCCCAGGATTTTTGTTTTATTTAAAAACTGTGGAGAAACCTTTATAACCTGCAACAACACATAAAAATTACAAAAAACCTGCAAAGAATAGGTTCAAGGCTGATTTGGAGGTTTCGGGTGCGAGATTAAATCGTGGTCGTTGGATGAAAACAACCAATGGTTGAGATCACTTGATGGGGTCAATTGGGAGGCGGTTGGGTGAATGGTGGTAAGCTAAATCGGGGCCATTCGATCTTCAGAGATCGATGGTGGAGAACTATTAATGGAGTGTTTGGGAGAAAAGGCAAAGGGAAACCAAAATGGAGGTAAAACACAATGATAAATGCCGATCGTGGAACAGTGAATGGTCAAGATCACCAAGAACTCTTTCTGTGAGTAAACAAATGAGAAGTGAATGAGATGTGATTAAACAGAGAGACTCGTTTGACAAAGATGAACTGATGGAGATCAAATCCTCAGAGTTCTTTCAGGATGATGAAATGGAAATGGCTTCAAAGGGTCAGAAAGATCAATGTTTGATTTAAATCATGGACTCGTTAAGACCTTTGTGATGAAACTTTGAGAACAGATGAGGGAAAATGAGTTGTGATCAGGATATGACCCTGGGCTTGTTGATTAAAATGATGGACAAGTAGAGATCAAATGAGAAATGCATTAAGTGAGGTAGGGTTTAGCGTGAAACCAAAATGGTTTTTCCGCGATTAATCGAGGTCGTTTAAATTTTTCCAAAACTGGATATGGTACGCTGGCTGACACGCGTCCTCCCAAAACCGCCTATTTCGCGTTTTTTTCTGTGTTAAACTTCATGTGCAAAAAAAACGTGAAACACAATTCAGGCCATCAAATGAATGGGCGCAGATCCGATGGTGCAGATCGCACGCGACGGGGGAAGCTGCGGGGTTGGGGCGATAGTGAAATACATGCAGCAGCTCATGAGTGGATAGGTGTTTTATGAGGCAGGAGGTAGGTCCCAAAGGAGTTGGGCCTATTGAACCTCGACCGTTGGATTTATCGGAATGGACGGTCTAGATTTGAAGACGGGGCAATGAAAGAAATGTAAGGCAGGGGATCGGGCGGAAGGGAAAGAGTGCGAGGGCCATTGATCTGGGTAGATCAACGGTCGATATCCGCCGAAAAATTGAACTGTCAGGTTTATGAAAAATCAAAGAAAGGTCGAGTTTTGGGAAAGGGTTTTGGACTTTAGCGCCAGATTGCGGGGCTGTAGGTCTTATGAGAACAGGGGGTTATAGGAGTTAAGCCCTTGGGCGATTAAGTTCTATATAATGTAACATGAGTGTTTTTAGGCCTTAAAAACAGGGTTTTTAAGCCAATTTGAGGGTTCCGGTAGGGGAAAGGAAGGATTTTAAAACCAGATAAAGGGGAGATATAAGGTTTTAAAGGGATTTTGGAGTGATTTTGAAGATTAAATGAGGATTATGGAGGGATTTTATGGAGGAAAAAGGGATGAAAATGGAGTTTATTTATGAGTGGAAAGAGGAGTAAAATGAAGGGAAAAATGGAGTTTTAAGCAGTCTCTGTCTTGGCAACAACAGATTTTTTAAGATAAAGAGGGAAACAACAGTGAAGATTAACTTAAAGATTAGTTATCTTCATAAGACTTTAAGAACTAACAATTTGGCCATGAAATTTTTTCTTGAAGGCTTAAAAAATATCTAGCCACCATTTGATATGACAAAATTTTTATAGGTGGCTAACAGTGGCTCCACATGGAGATGGCACCTTCTTGAAGATGTCAAGAAATTTAGACAAACCTTCTCTGGAAGTTGATCATGGCCTTATCCATTGGGCTGCAATTTTCATTTATTTTGCCAGTCTTCTTTTGATCTGATGATTTCTGCAACTATTTAAACCAATGGAATGCTATCAAAACACATCTCTACCTACCCAATCCTAATGATCCTAACATTTTTTCTTCTTTCAGAGTGCATTTGGATTGGAAAACTCTTTTCATCAATATTTTATTCTTTTGAAAACATAAAACTAATCTAAGTTTACTCTTATTTCTCCATGAACTCAAATTAAGCAGTTGAATTCATACATTCTCTACCTAACTACTATCTGTCAGGATTAGACTGTCTGACTGATTTTATTCTCTAAATTCTAAGACAAGAAATTTAAAAGTAGACAAGCCAGGATTGAACAGTCTAACTTGTTGCTGATCTATGGCATAAAAACAAGCTGCACATAGACTAAAATTTGCATAAAATTAAAGCAAAATGGTGAAGGCTTAAGATCTGAAAACTAAAAACAACCTTCATTATCCTCTCAACTCTGATTTTGAATTTTGTTTGAGCTGTCTTTGTCACATTCCTGGTTCAACTTTTGGGCATATTAGAACCAGTTTGTTTTCTATCTTTGGCTCAAGATTTGATCTAATTAGAGCCATTCATCTTTTGAAATTCATAAGTTCAGATTTTGAGCTTGTTTGAACCTTCATTTTTTCTATCCTAATCTACCTTACTGATAAGCCAAGATTATGTTGTTTGGTTGATCTATTCACTAACCTATCAGCATAAAATTTAAAACTAATTAGTCATGATTAGGCTGTATGACTAACTAGAAGTGTGTTTTCAAGAGTGGCATTTTAGCTTGCACACTTTCAGATTTTGTTTCTCTTTTTTGGTATGGGGCTATACCTTTCTTGTTTTTACAATCTGCCCTCTTTTCTTTTCTATTGTTTTTGTATTTTTTCATATTCTAACTTTGAATGCAATGATGGATATGATTTTTTACAATGAGGAAAAATAAAAGAAAAGCTTCAAACTGATATGATTAAGAAAAATAATTTTTGAGCATCCTGCAATTGACAGGACCCCCAAAAATTTCAGCTCCATTCAATTCTTGCAAGAAATAAGCATTGTTACCAGTAGTAGAATGAATTAAATAAGTGCCAAGCCATTAGTTATCAAATTTCCCATGTTTGCCCTTATCTTCTCTCCTAGAATCCCACTTCAAAACTTTGTCACCAATGCTGAAATCACTGGCCTTTGTCCTTTTATCAAACAGCTTCTTGATGCTTTCTTGTTTTTGTAATGCTCTGTTGTATACCTCCTCTCTGGTTTGTTTAAGATGTATAGTCTAATTAATTCTTCTTGTCATGTCGTTGTCTTTATACTGTACTTCTTGGATCAGCTTCATGACTGGCACTCCTAGACTGGTTGGAAAAATTGCATCTTCTCCATAAACTAGCTGGTTGGGTGACATTCCAATTGATTTCTTAAGTGTTAATCTATCAACCCAAAGTGCATGTACTAGCTTTGTGTGCCATGATTTCTTATTGTCCTCCAGCAGCTTCTTGATTATGTTCACCAAACTTTTGTTTGAGGATTCTGCTAACCCATTACCTTGAGGGTAATAAGCAGTACAATGGCCCAATGTAATATGACATTTGTGACAGAAATCAACCATCTTTTTGGATCCAAATGCAGCAGTATTGTCAGTGATAATCTTCCTAGGACAGCCAAATCTAGATAGGATATGATTTTCAAGGAATTTTATGATAGAGGATTCATTGGCTTTCCTAGAAGGGATGGCTTTTATCCATTTGGTAAAGTAGTCTGTTGCAGTGAGGATCCATCTATGTTGGGCAGATGAGGGTGGATGGATTTCCCCAATGAAGTCTAGACCCCACTATTGAAAATGAACTTCAACATTGATTGGATGCAAGGGTAAGGGAAGCAATTTTCTTTTGCCTTCAAAGAGTTGGCATTTATGACAGGCAATAATCATCTTATGGACATCTTGAAAGAGGGTGGGCCAATAGTAACCAGCTCTAAGGATTTTATTGGCAATTGTCTTCCAATAGAGGTGGCCTCCACATTCTCCTTCATGGAACTCATGCTTGATCTTATCTGCATCATTCTCAGGCAAACATTTAAGCAATAATCCACTAGCATTTTTCCAATATAGACATTTATCCAAAATGCAGTAATTAACAGCATTTAGCTTTAAAAATATTGCATTTGTTTTAGACAAACCAAGAGGTGTATTCAAATTGAGCAAAACATATAAAATATCAGCATACCAAGATGAAAACAGAAAATGATCTTCAATAATGGGAGTTGACAACTCCTCCTATTCATCTAATGCATTTATCATATTTATATCAAGAGCTTCAAAATTAGATTCAGACATTAATCTTGCTAGTCCTTGGCCTTTTATGATCTTAGTGGGCTTGATTTCTAAATCATATTCAAGTATCACAGCTATCCACTTTCCTCTTTTTCCATCTGGGTCCTATGTTAAAATGTCTTTTACAACTGAATTTGGCACAAATGTAATTATATGGGAATGTAAAATGTAAACTCTGAAGTCTTTCAAGGCTTTGACTAAGGCAAAGGCTTATTTTTCCATAATATTGTACTTCAAAGGTGCATCTCTCAATGCCTTACTAAAGAATGCAATTGGCTGCTCTTGTCCTTTCAAATTTTTCTGTAATAGGACAGCAGCCACTGTATGCTCTGATGCAAATAAAAAAATGAAGAAATCCTTTGTAAAATCAGGACTAATGAGAACTGTTGTTTTGGTTAATGCTTGTTTTACCAGTTCAAATGATTTCTTTGCTTCTAAGGTCCATTTAACTCCTTCCTTTTTCAGCATGTTTGTTATATTTCTAAGGATTTTAGCTAAGTTGGGTATGAACCTTCTCAAGAAATTAATCTTCCCAACGAAAGATTGAAGTTCCTTGATGTTTCTAGGATGGTTGATTTGCAATATACCATCAATCCTCTTTGGGTCTATCTTTATCCCCTCTTCTGATATGATGTGTCCAAGAAGTTTTCCTTCTTGGAGATTAAACATTGTTTTATTTGGATTTAAAGATAACCCATACTTTCTACATTTCTCAAAGACCTTTCTCAAGTGTTCTAGGTGTTCTTCATCTGTTTTAGAAAAAACATTGATATCATCAAGGTAAATAATGATGAAGTGTCCTAATTCTTCTAAGAATGCAATGTCCATGGCTCTCTGAAATTTAGCACCAGAATTCATTAAACCAAAGGAAATTTTCACATACATGAAATTACCCAAGGTGTAGTAAAAGTTGTTTTGATTTGATCATCAGGATGTACTAAAATTTGATTATAACCTGAGAAGTCATCTAGCAAAGAAATTCTTTTAGAACCAACTACCTTTTGTAAAATGTGATCCATCTTGGGTAAAGGGTAGTTGTCCTTTAATGAGGCTTTGTTTAAGTTTCTAAATTCAATACAAAGCCTTATTTCTTCTGTTTTCTTCCTAACTGGCACAATATTAGACACCCACTCTGAATATCTAATAGGGAAAATAATTCCAGCATCATACATTTTCTTGATTTCTTTCTCAACCAAAGGTAATTGAACAGGGTTTATTCTGCGCAATTTTTGTTTAAAAGGTTTTTGGTTTTCTTTGAGAGGTATTTTGTGCTGAATTATCTCTGTGTCATAGGACTTTAGATCCTCATAACTCTATACAAATACATCAGAAAATTCCTTAAACAGCTCAATGTATTTCAGCTTGATGTGAGATGGCAAAGTTTTAGACAGTTTGATCATTTTTTGTTCTTTTTCACTGCCTATGTTACACTCTTCTACTTCAGTTTCAACAGGCTCTAGTTTTGGTTTTTTGGAAACATCATTGAAATCAAACAACTCTTCTAATGGGACCAGTCCTTTTGGCAAGTTTTGAGTGTTAGATTGCAGTGTTTCTAAGTCTTATTTTTCTAAATCTACACTAATCTCTGTGGTATGTTCAAGGTTTTTAGATAAAAGATTTATATCAACAATATTTGGAGACTTTACTTCTTCATCAAGTAGATTTTCTTCAATGGGACAGTCTGTTTCATACTCTGAATCTGAACTTGGCAGTTCAAATTCATTTCTGGACTGTAGGAAGTCCTCTATTTGTTTATCTCCATCAAACACTTGCCAGTATTTTTCAATGTCTGGGATAGCTGGTCTAAATTTGATTTGGGTTGTGCATTGTTTGGTTTCATAAGGTGTTAGACATGTTCTAGTAGCAAAAGCTAAACCATTAGCTTGGATATTTTGGTTTCTTGGGACAAAGATAAGTTGGAATTCATCAAAAGTTTTGAGTAAATCCAGGGTATCATTCCTATAAGCTCTAATTCTGGGATGTTTTGCAATGTATTCCCCATTCACTTGCATAATTATTAGTTCAGAATCTCCATGAACTTTTATCCTTTTGGCCCCTAATTTCTTCAATAAGTGTAGGCCTAAAAGGAGAGCTTCGTACTTAGCTATGTTATTGGTGCATTGAAAGTTCAATTTGTATGAGTTCCCTTCAACATGATTGTTGTTTGTATTGTGAAGCCACACTCCTGCACCTGCATCATTCTTAGTGCAAGACCCATCAAAGTTCATAATCCAAAGAGGACTAGTTTCAAATTCACTAGTTTGACTACTATCCTCTTCATCTAGTGTGCTTTTGGATTGTTCTTGTAAGTCAGCACTATGTTGAATTTGATTTAGTTCCTCATGTTCTTCATTACGTTGAGGATTCTTTTCTTGACTCTCAAGGTTGAAAAGAAATGGATGACTGTTTTGTAGCTCAAGACCTGTGATTAATTTGCTGTAATTTTCGGATTTGACCAACTATTTTGATACTTCTGTCTTGTCTTCCTCCTTTTCTATATCTGCCACTAAGTTAGTTAAGGTTTCTTTCTCATTAAATGTTTCATTATTGAAGAGAATAAATAAGTCAAGGCCTGTATGTATAGAATAAAGAGGAGAGTTTTCTAGTCTCTCTTGGCTACTTACCATGTATTGCATGTGAGATTCCCTATAAAGTCTTCTAGTTTGATTAAAAACAGGGATGGTTGCATATGTCATATCCATTTTCATTGTTCCTTGTAACTTAGCTCCCCAAGATCTTGATAACAACATACCATATTTGGGGGGTACATCAGCCACTACAATATCCATCACTAAACACTTGGCTGGTATTTGTGCTAAGTTTACATAGAGGTATTTGATCAAACCTAAACATTTCACTCTACTTGAGTCACAGGAGTATAGATCTTTGTATGGTCTAGTGATTTCAAGGCCTAGGCTCTCCATTATAGCTTTGGGCATTAAGTTATGAGAGGCCCCTGAATCATGCGTAGCATTATGTAAAATCGTGTCATGAATCTTCAAACTAACATAAAATGGAGGAACTGGCCCTTCTTGGTATCTTCCCTCAATCTTAGGACCAAATAAGAGTTCTAGTTGGTCATCATTGAGGTTGACAGTGTCATTACTTTCTTCTATGTTGAAAGCCTTCAAAATTTTTGATCCATATACATCTTGGGTGACTAATTCAGTGAGAGGAACAGAGATTTTGATCTTGGCAATTTCTTGTTCCAAACTAAAAGGTATCTAATTTTTTACAATGTTTGTTTCAGCCTTATTAATCACCACTCTATCAGCAACATCAGTTTGTTGATTTCCTCTATTTACATTGGTCAAAATTGTTTTAATAGGAGCACTAGCTGAGGTGCTAACACTGCTAAGATCTGCACTCTGTTTTTCCTTCATTTGAGGTCCCTTGTCTTTGTTTTGATCAGAATTTACAGCCACTATTTTGTCTTTTTTTTTTATAAATTTGGTTTTGTTCACAGGGCTGGTTTTTGCGAAATTTTCAGAGGTCTTAGTCTTGGGAGTTTCCTTATTTCTTTTACTCCTAAGGTCATACTCTTTTGGGGTTTCTATGATGACATTTTCCATTTCTTGATAGTAATATTCATCCTGTGCTCTTTTATCATCATAGGGTGTGTATAGACCTTGTTTCCTATTGTAATGAACATCAAAATTATCATTTTCTACTCCCAACATGTTTATGTCATCTTCCTCTATTTGTTCAATTGTTTATTCAACCTCACTTACATAGTTTTGATGAAAAGGAGGTATAATCTCCTAATTAGGGTCTCTTGGTCTGTTTTGAGGCTGATTTCTCCTGAAATTCTGATTTTGGTTTTGAGATTGATTTTTTTGGGGGGGAGCTTATTGGTTTTGAATAGCTTGTGCTCTCTCAAGTATGCTCATCTTTTTCATCATTTCCTCCATCATTCTTTCCATTTTAGAGCTAGATTTGGAAGGTGCAGATTCCTCCCTAAATGATACTTTCTTTTCATTCATCATTCTAGCTCTTTTCTCCATTAGATTAACTCCCACAACCAAGGCTCCTTTCTCCATTAGATTAACTTCCATAGCCAATGCTCCTTTCTGCATGTCTTCTAGAGTTAAAGGGTCTCTTTCTCTCAGCTGATAGGCCATTTCAGAATCAAATCCTTCAGGAAATTTTTTTAAGGTTGAGCCTTGTGAAGGTTCCAATTCTAGGGGTAAAGCATTATACACACTATTGAATCTAGTGAAATAAGCTTGAACACTTTCCCCAGTGTTTCTTTTGAGTTTATTGTAATCTGAAAGTATTTGGAGAGGGTTTTTCTTGACTTCCCACTTGTTTAGGAATAACTGATGGAGGGCTTGAAGGTCATTGATATTGTCAAGGGTTAAACCTTTGAACCATTTTCTTGATTCTCCCCCTAAACTTTGAGCAAACAATATAAGTTTGACAGTTTCATCATCAATCTCATTTCTTTCAAAGTAGTCATTCATCTTGTGCACATGGTGTGAAGCAACAGTAGCACCACTGGTATCATACAATGGTGTCTTAGACTGATAGTCCTGTGGAAGTTTGACTAAAGGTAAAGGAAGGACTAGAGGGGCATACCATGTTGCCATGATAGGAGGTTGTGGGAAAAATGGGGGGTTTACAGGTGGAGGATGAAAGAAGGGAGGCGGTTGATGAAATGGTGTGGTTTGAACAGTGGGTGTATGGGTAACAGAAGTGGATGGACCAGCAAGAGACTGTTGAGCAGATCTAGGATGAGAGAAACCAAAATTGTGAAGGAAATGTAAATCAGGTGGAGTAGTTTCTCTGCTACCAGGATGTTCACCTCTATCTTGGGATGAAAGTGAAGGCTCAAGGTCTATCTAATCTATATCATCAAGTGACCTAGTTCTGAATGTGTTTCTTAAGTCAACTTGTGAATCTTGTAGAGCTGTAAGGTTTTCAAGAATAGAATTAGCTCTAAGGAGTGATCTAACAATAGTTGAGCCTTTGGCCTTAGGAGACTTCCTAAGTATCTTTTCAGGGTTGTCAACTATCTCAGGGGGATTTGGGTCAGGATGGCTCCTAGTATGAATTCTTTTTGAAGCCACAGTGTTGTGTTTTTCAGACCCAACTAACAAGAAAATTTTAACCAAATATGACAATCTTTATGAGGCTAACTGATCTTTTAACAAGAAAGCTTTAATCCTTAAAGTCCTCTTAACTGAGTTTAAATGATTTTATGATAGTAATGGGTTTCCCGTGGAGTCTTTAGGTCTGTTTAGGATTTTGGAGTCACCAAGTGGAAATTTTTAGCTTTGGAAGGTAAAATGTTTTATGGTCCACCACCATTTAATGATTTGAATACCAATCTGAAATAGTTTTGGGTTTTCTAAGTTTTTTCAGTCCTATGAGTTATGAGAGTGTCCTAAATCTGTTTCAACACTTAGCTACGGTGATGAGACAAACAGAGTTTACTCTTATGGCTTAGTTAGTTGATTCCTTTAAGGTTTGATAAGACTGTATAAGAATCCTAAGGGTTACTTAGTTTGTCACTAATTCAAATAAGTTCTATCATGATTACCATTTGCTTTGGTAGTGCTTGAAAAGAGATACTTATACTGCACTGAACACTGAGTGTTTTGTTTTAAGGATTTAACTCATAGTCCCCAGTGGAGTCACCAGAATGTTAGGTCTCTGTAGTTTGCAAGATTGGAAAATACAAACAGCAAAGCCTACTTATGAACCACTTTGGGATTCTAGGATCTAGCCCTCCTGAATCCAGAGAGGGATCTCTCTTATAAGTGTGTTTAAAGATGTGATCTTTAAAGGCTTGAAATGTGATATTAGGCTAGTTATTAAGAACAAGGTTTTTGTTTTTTTTTATTGGGAAAAGATATATGAAGGTGAAGGAAGTCTAAATTAAGGGTGAAGGTGTATGAAAGTTAAGGAATGATTCAGTTGATAAGATAGGCAAGGAGCAGCTTCAATCCATTAGGCTACGGAGTCATAAGAGGATTTAATTGAAACAGCAAGGCTCAAGAGTGGTCCATGGGGCAAGTCATCTATGTCAAAGGATCTCTTCAAGTTGATTTTATGGAATGAAACAATAAGAAAGTGAAATCAAACAAATGATGGAACAAAGGGCAGCCTAAGATCAAGTAAGTACTTTGAAACTATCCTGCTTTTGGCATGCACTTAAGGAAAGACATCAAATTTACCTAAGATCAGGTAAGTACTTTGAAACTAGCCTGTTTATTATGCACTTTTAATAGAAAACATTTAAAACGCATAGAATAGCTTAAGATCAAGTAAAGACTTTTAACTTAGCATGCCTTCAGCATATTCAAAGGGGAAACATTCATGATAAACACAAAAATTAGTCTAATATCAGGTAATTACTTTGAAACTAGCTTGTTTTCAACATACTCTTAAGGAAACTTTCAAACCACCTTTGGAAAAAGAACTAGAAGATAGGGCAAACCATAAAATTTTCTAGTTTAACTCTACTTAACATGTAATGAAAATATCATTCAAGAACAATGTTTAAAATTTAGACAATAAGTGTGTAGTCAATTTAGCGTCTAAAGACTTGCTAAATTATCAACGAGTATGGTGGTGGATTAAGCCCCGATGAAGTGTGGTGCACTATATGTGCTTAAGTGACTCTTCTTACTTCGTTGTGTGTTTTCGTATTGTTTTTGTAGTCTACCTCGAGGAGTGCTCTAAGCTGATTAACATGCAACTAGTCTATGGAATTCTACGGTGTTTGTCCAACATTAGTGATATTTTGGAAGAATTCCTTCTTTTGGAAGAGCTAGAACAATTCTGACTGTGTAATTGAGTGCAATTGTAAGCAAATAGACTGAAAGCAAATGAAAAACTAAGATATCATATCCATATCCTACTCGTCATTATGATATCTTGGGCAAGCGTTTAAGAGCAAGAACAGAGATGATACTTAGTACAAACACACAACTAAATCATTCATTATCATGGTCATGTCTTGAACTTCTTAAGAATTTCTTGGAAGAGTTTCTTCTTGTGGAAGAGTGATTAGAACAAGTGTAACTGTGATAGTGAACAACAAAAATTACAACTAAATCCTACAGTACTATAGCCATTTTCATTCATCATTATAATCTTTTGGAAGAATTTCTTCTTGTGGAAGAGTTAGAATCAATATAACTACAATAGCTAATTAAAAACAACTATGAATTCAACTCCTAATCCTACAATACTATAGTCATTTCCCATTCATCATTATAATCTTTTGGAAGAGCTTCTTCTTGTGGAAGAGTTAGAATGAGTATAACTACAGTAGTTAATAAAAACAACTACAAATTCAACTTCAGAAACGTAAAGGCAACTAAGATACTCAACATGATACAACCAAATCTTTTTCATCTAATAATGATATTTTGGAAGAGCATTTTAAGAAAAAGAATGATTGTAAGATAATGAGGATCTTTTAATTAAACAAATAATGCAAGACATGAATTAAAAGCTACTTATCTAGAAAGCATGTAGAAGCCTCCTTGGATAGCAGGGGCCCTCTGCTACCAATTTTGTGAAGTCCTTCAGCTCCTTAAAGTTGTAATCAAAACATCATCAAAGAACTGAATTTCTTTATTGAAAATCTCACAAATCTACATCCCATTCCATCTTGAACTTTGTTACAAAATACTCCTATTTTCTCCTACTTCTTCCTTACTTCCTCATTAACCAAGATAGGAGAAAGCTTCTCCTATTTATACAAAATATGAGGAGTCATCTCATTAATGAGAGTCCATGAATCTCTCACTCCAACTCTAGAGTTACAATCAAAATAGAAAATGATAAGACACATGTCTTTCTAGAATTTCAACACAACTTAAGAAAGGAGACACATATCCTCTTAGAGTTTCAATACAACAAGGAAGTGAGACACATATCCTCTTAGAGTTTCAATACAATAAGGAAGTGAGACACATGTTCTCATGATCCCATAATCTTCTCCAACCAAATTCGAATTTGGCCTTAGAGTGTCACATAAGGGTCTTCTAGAAATCTCCTTTTTGACCTACACATGTCACAAAACTCACAACACATATATAAATATATGAAACTATGTTAGTTTTCTAGTTTCTAATCATAAATTCACTTTAAATACATAAAATAAATAACTTTGGAAAACAAGGATCCTAACCCATATATTTATGAAAAATGGTTACTTGATGTAGGGCTTTAGGTCAGATGGCTATGAAATAAGAGCTAGATGGTTATGACATAATGGAAATATGTATGAATATGGAAAAAACTTTTGAGACTCAACATACCCCCCAACTGAAGTTGTTGCATGTCCTCATGCAACTATTGCAATGATTCATTTGTCCATGAGTTGATCTTTGACTCATATAGATTCGTTTCAAACTTTGCTTCTTGATATTTTCTTTTTTTGCAAAGTATAATACATTTGATTGCAACACATTTTTTTTTCAATGGTTGGTTCTTGTGTGACAACCAATTTTTTTTTTTTTTTTGAGCATTGGTTCTTGTGTAACAATGCTTTATTTTCTTTGTTGCATCAAAGTTCATGAAAACATTTAGAATCAACTACTTCATCAATAAATTGATCATTTGCAATGCATATAATCTTTTGAATCATGTTGCAACAATAGTTGGTTGGGAAGTATATGTGGATGGAAATGAAATGAAAATGTGTGATAGTGTATGACATGTGGATATGAAATGATGTCCCTTCCCCCCAACTAAAGATATGACAATGTGAAAAAGGGAGTGAGAAATTTTTTCCAAAGTTACAATTTTAGCATTCTAATGAATTACATGACTAAAAATTAGAAAACAACATACCTTCACTTACCTTAAATGTGGATGAGTTGTGTATGTGTGGTGGCTGCAAAATTCTGATCATATTCTTCTTCAAGTGGCTGAACAAGAGGAGTCATGGATAAAGAGATGAAATGACTTTTTATTTCTCCTACTAAAACTTGTTGAATCTGCTCCAAAATGCTGAAAATAATAGTCTTCATGTCTTCAAAACTCATTGGCACAATTCCTACTATGTGAAAAGATGTTCTGATGTCGAACATAGTAGGAAATTGTTGAATTAGTGGCCATTAATGGATGCCACTAGTCAACACGAGAACTCTCACCATTGATGACAATGAGAGTCAAGATGCCCAAACACATCTTGCTAGGTACGAATGATTTTCCTGATGTCGAGTCACCTAGAAGATCTGACGAACAAGAGACATTAACGTATTCCCATTGTTTGTCAGCATGAGAACTTGCCATTAAGGCATGCAAGCCTCAAGGTGTTTTACAAAGAACTTAGACTCAAAGGACTATAGACTCAATAGTTTGCATTGAAGCAGGGCTTATTTGCGGAATGAAAATGACAAGAAATGGAAAATGAAAATGGAAGATGGCAATGGAGAGTAGAAATGGAAAATGGGCAATAAGCATGTGAATGAGAAATGGCAATGGGAAATAAGCATGTGAATGAACCTCTTGCTTTTATTTGTGGTTATGAATGGACAAAAAGAAATGGGAAGTGGATGTGAATGTAAATGGAAAATATGAAGTGAAATGAGGTGAATGGTTTATTATGAGGTATGGATGTGATGGAGACAATGGTATCTGAAAGTTTTTCAAGTGTTTGGATCTGATTTTGCATCAACATATTTCCTCCTCTTTGTTGTTGATCATCCTTTTATGAAACAAATTGGTCTCTTAGAGAGACACCATTCTCTTGTAGTCATTTGTCTTTCCTCCTGGAACCTGCAAAAAAAACTAATACTTCTTCTGCAATGGAATGTAAGATTATCAAAGGGAGAGAGGTGATCAATCTCTCTAGTTATGATATTTACATACAAAACTAAGAATTTGTATTAATGAAACAAGTTCTCAAAGGAAAAATCAAAAGAATTTATACATGTTTTGGAATTAGTGCCTCAAGTTGAATGTAGCTTATTTTTAGCAATTTATTTCATTATTTACCATTTCAAACTCTAATGATGGATTTCTCATTGTGTAGATCTTGTTGAGACCTTTCCAATGATACTTAAATCATCAAAATCTGATTTTGTATGAAAAAGTTAGGCTGATTTGAACAATGAGGTTTTTCAGCTGCTAAAAATCTTGAATAAAAAGTTAGTCATTCATCTTTCATCATCAGTCCAAAATTAATCAATACCTTCAGAAAAGTGAGCAAATAACTTATTCATTTCATTGATTCAATTTTTTTTTGAACTTTTTTTTTTTGAATTTTTTTTTTTTTGAATTTTTTTTTTATTTTTTGAATTTTATTTTTTATTTTTATTTTTATTTTTTAAATGAAATAAAGCATGGATGAAATAATTGTCCTTATGAATATTTTTGAAACAAAGTCATGCCAATGCCTCTTTCATGCAAAATAAAAATAAAAAGCTTGAAATTTCTAAAGTTAAATTCCTAACTATGAAGGAGATGAAGGCAGAGTCCTTTTCAATTTATACAACTTGCATTTGATGCACATGTGATAATGTGTTTGCCTCAAATAATCCATTTGTCATTCATCATGTGCCACTACACATGAATTCTGCCACATTTTCCCTCAAATAAGGAAATTAGTTCCTTGATTATTTCTCAAAACCGTGACTGTTTTCATAATTAAAAAAAAAACATTTTTCTCTCACGCACACTGCAAATTAGTGCTCCGAAGAACCCTGAATTTCTCCCAAATGGCTGCGAATTTCAGAAAGTTCTTATAAGATTACCTAATTCACCCCGTTCCCGAAAAAACCCATGTTTTATTTTTTTCTAATTCGTCCTGGTTTGCTCAGAAAATTCATTTTAAAATCGGGTGTTTTTGACAATGACGCATTTCGTTTTCTGGCAATTACTTGTGGTTTGATTTGTTTTTATTTTGCAGGTTTTGAAGTGTAATGGCTTGTATCTCACAGAGAAGTTCAGATTGATCTTCCTCATTCCAATTACTTGCAATGGAATCTACAATCTTCTCTTCATCAACAGTCTGAAATCTTCTCTTCATCAACAATTTCTTCATATGATACACTTCCATTGTATGTCCCTACAATTGAATTTGTAATCTTCTCTTAATCAGCAATTTACACTCTTCTTCTCATCAACAATTTGTAATCTTTTCCTCATCATCAGTTTCTTCATGTGATATACATTCATTGTGTGCAAATTTTTTTAAAAATGATTTCTAATAACTGTTGTTTGAGGAAAAATGAATATGAAAAAGAGAATGTTCCTTTTTTTTTTTTTTTTTTTTAAATTGCAGTGCATGGGTCTTTGTGTGGATTGAAAGTCTGCATATATGCATAAAGCCAAGCCAAAGAATGGCCTCATGCGTATGCATGGGTCTTATTTCCATGAGTTTTTTTTTTTTTTTAAATTGATTTGTTAATAAAATTATGTATGTTATATTTTCAAAAATTTAAAAATACACATATATATTCATTAAACAAAACAATTTATTGAAATCAAAGTTTTTCATGAAAACAATTTTTTTTTTTAAATTGTTGAATCAATTGAAATGATGAAGTTTTATTTTGTCTCCTTTTTTTTTTCACATAACAATTCTTTTTCTGATCCTCCAGATCACACAAAGTGCAGGAGGAGAGCATACTCAAGAATTATTAAATTTTTTTTTACATAACAATCCTTTTTCTGATCCTCCAGATCACACAAAGTGCAGGAGGAGAGCATACTCAAGAATTATTAATTTTTTTAGATGTAAGAAATAAGGTCTCCTAATTACACTTCCCCGGCAATGGCGCCAAAATGTGTAGTCAATTTAGCGTCCTAAATTGCTAACATAAATTATCAACCAGGGCTAGTAAACTGATGAAGTTTGGTGCACTATATGTGCTTAAGTGACCTCTTCCTTACTTCGTTGTATGTGTTTTTCGTATTGTTTTTATGTAATCTACCTCCGGAGTGCTCTAATTGAATTAACATGCAACTAGTCTATGGAATTCTACAGTCTGTTTGTCCATCATGATTGGGATTTTGGAAGAGTTCCTTCTTTTGGAAGAGTTTTTAGAACAATCCTGACTGTGTAATTGAGTGCAAATGCAAGCATAAAGACTGAAAGCAATGAAAAACTAAGATATCATATTCATATCCTACTCGTCATTATGATGTCTTGGGCAAGCGTTTAAGAGCAAGAATAGAGATGATACTTAGTGCAAACACACAACTAAATCATTCATTATCACGGTCATGTCTTGAACTTCTTAAGAATTTCTTGGAAGAGTTTCTTCTTGTGGAAGAGTGATTAGAACAAGTGTAACCGTGATAGTGAACAACAAAAATTACAACTAAATCCTACAGTACTATAGCCATTTTCATTCATCATTATAATCTTTTGGAAGAATTTCTTCTTGTGGAAGAGTTAGAATGAATATAACTACAATAGCTAATTAAAAACAACTATGAATTCAACTCCTAATCCTACAATACTATAGTCATTTCCCATTCATCATTATAGTCTTTTGGAAGAGCTTCTTCTTGTGGAAGAGTTAGAATGAGTATAACTACAGTAGTTAATAAAAACAACTACAAATTCAACTTCAGAAACGTAAAGGCAACTAAGATACTCAACATGATACAACCAAATCTTTTTCATCTAATAATGATATTTTGGAAGAGCATTTTAAGAAAAAGAATGATTGTAAGATAATGAGGATCTTTTAATTAAACAAATAATGCAAGACATGAATTAAAAGCTACTTATCTAGAAAGCATGTAGAAGCCTCCTTGGATAGTAGGGGCCCTCTGCTACCAATTTGGTGAAGTCCTTCAGCTCCTTAAAGTTGTAATCAAAACATCATCAAAGAACTGAATTTCTTTATTGAAAATCTCACAAATCTACATCCCATTCCATCTTGAACTTTGTTACAAAATACTCCTATTTTCTCCTACTTCTTCCTTACTTCCTCATTACCCATGATAGGAGAAAGCTTCTCCTATTTATACAAAATATGAGGAGTCATCTCATTAATGAGAGTCCATGAATCTCTCCCTCCATCTCTAGAGTTACAATCAAAATAGGAAATGATAAGACACATGTCTTTCTAGAGTTTCAACACAACTTGAGGAATGAGACACATATCCTCTTAGAGTTTCAATATAACAAGGAAGTGAGACACATATCATCTTAGAGTTTCAATACAACAAGGAAGTGAGACACATATCCTCTTGATCCCATAATCTTCTCCAACCAAATTCGAATTTGGCCTTAGAGTGCCACATAAGGGTCTTCTAGAAGTCTCCTTTTGACCTACACATGTCAAAAAACTCATAACACATATATAGATATATGAAACTATGTTAATTTTCTAGTTTCTAATCATAAATTCACTTTAAATACATAAAATAAATAACTTTGGAAAACAAGGATCCGAACCCATATATTTATGAAAAATGGTTACTTGATGTAGGGCTTTAGGTCAGATGGCTATGAAATAAGAGCTAGATGGTTATGACATAATGGAAATATGTATGAATATGGAAGACACTTTTGAGACTCAA
>JAXQQM020072401.1:0-89759 GCA_034641835.2 Pinus albicaulis
TCTTGTTGTACATGGTCGAGTGCGGGAAAGCACGGGGGCTTCACTCCAATGAACCTCTATTATATCCATGTGATCTTAGAATATTAAACCAAATACCCTTAATTTGAGTACATATTGGAAAATGCCTCTAAAAATTACATTATTTAACCCTCTACCAATATAAACCCAATACACCTTCCCAATTTAAAAAGCCCCTAGTTTCATTATATATTGTAGGTATCTATTTTTTCATTAACATTTTTTACACCCCTTTATAGTTTTTAATTAACTTTGAGCTCCATTTTATACACAGTACTTAAGCACTTTACTTCTATATACGATATATTATGTCATTTTTTCCTCATTATATATCTGATATACAGTGATGTAGTATTGCTCCGCTTAGGTAAGCCCCTATGGCGAAGAAGTTGAAGGCAAACCACCCTTTAGAGAGAGATACTACCTCAGGCACATAACCAAGAGCATCTTTCCATTGCATATCAGCCCATGCTACAGCAGTCTTCAGTATGACAGACCTCCCCACAACCCTGCCAACAAGTGTTCTGCTTGCCATTTGAAACACCTGTTCCCAACCAATGTCCTCCCCCAAAACATAGTTGTATTCAGCTCTTTTAACCTTGATCCAGTTCTTCTTTCTTCTCCCCTTCTTCAAAGCTCCTGCCTCCTTAACCCTGTTTGAATCCGAATCTTTAAAACCTTCAGAAAAATGATGTCCACTCTGTTCTTCCCAGCTGAAGTGGGTATGTTCTTCCCTATCCCCGGAATCTTCCACCCTACGAATCAGATGCACAGAGGGATCCTGACCATTCCCAGAGTCAAGTGTTCTCTGATGTCTACCCACTCCCTTCTCTTCCGCATTCAAACAATGCTCTTCTGCATTTAAACATTGTTGCACGCCCTTCCCATGAAAAACCGAGCTGTTGACTAATGCCGCGCTCCAAGCGCCTGTCAGTCTGCCTCCCTCCCTTCCATCTTTACACATCGTCTTGTAAGAGACAAGAAATATGTAAGTAGGAAGAAACAGGCCTCCCGTGACCCTGTGTTAAACGTCTGACTGTACACCTTTAAAGGTTTGTTCTCCCGTTGTGAAGACATAAATCTGAGAGCAAACTCCTTGTTTGGCCATGTCACATTCTCGCCGGTAACGAGAGAAGCTCCCTTCTCACGTTCAAAAAGCCCCCACTCCTTAACTCACTGCGCTCCCCCCTCTGTTCTCCCGATCATAAATAGACTTCGCCCATATCTCTAAAAATATAAATTCATCTAAAGATCAATTTTTCTCAACCATCTAGAATCAACATCCTGCTAATTTTAGGATATGCTCACCATTCTAAAAATATACATACACCTAAAAGTAGCCTGCAGGCCCCACCTAGTGAAGGTGCTTAATTTTCACTAGGATCATCATCTTGTTGAATCTCAATAAAGGAGGACTCCAAAGGTGCACTAAAAGGGCAATTTAAGGTTCGGCCTTAGGTAATAGTATTATGCATATACTTACAATATGGTCGAGACTTTCCTGAGGTTCTAGCACAACATAATATACCTCACTATTTCAGGCATGATATAAGAGGAGAAGGTTTTAGTAAAGGACGAAGGTGGAGCTGAAGTAAGACCGAGAAAAGGGAAGGGTAAATCGAGAATAGGAGGCTAATATCTTTGTCTAAGGTTGCAGATACAAAGAGGCTGATATCTCTGTCTAAGGTGTTATAGGTAAATTTGGGCACCATTCCCAATGACCTGGTTAAACTAGACATCATCCCAAAAACCAATGAACAGGGTCTATCATCCCCTATCATTTCAGTTGCGACATGCCTTAAGACAAATAAAAAGAACAAATCATCCATGACTTCCATTGCAAGGTTTCCAAGATTTGAAGTACATGTTATATCACCTATGAGCTCACCAACACAATTTCTCAAGGGGCTAAGTGCTTTGCATATGCAGGTAACCCCACTCAAGGGTGCTCTACAAAGCACTTCTCGACACTCAAGGGTGCGTTGGTCAAATTGGGAGCGAAATTCTCATTGTTCTGGAATCTCCACTTGGGCAGTGCCTTCTAGAAGAGTGCATATGTGTCAAGCTTCGAATCCATGTGTCCATTTGACACCTCTCAGCTTGGGAACATGTCTTGCCTATTATTACAAATTCATTAGTTGTGAAACTACCTTAAGCTAATCTATAAATTGAGCACATATCCTAGTGCTTGAAAAGGAAGAAATTTGGTGGATAAATGTTGTTGGATTCTCAATTGAGTGTTTGATTTGAGTGATATGTTGCTGGAGAGATGTTCATTGTGATGAGGCTGGGATGATGCTGGAGTTGGTGACATCAAATCAATCACTGGTTGTAACCTCCCCCTTCTATCCATTAATAAAGGTTTCTTCTTACTTTCCCACATATGTATCTGTATAAGCTTATGTCTTTCATATGATGGATTCTTAGATGATGTATATGTTTCATGTTTCATTGATTTAACTGATTAACGTGAATTTCCATCTGTATATTGCAATCTCTTTGCTGTTTAGTGTTCATACTTGCAGGAAATATTTCGGCAATCAGGCTTGGATTGAAGCTACAACAAGAGCGACAGAAGGACAATAGGAAGAGCTTGGACTCCAAGTAGGTTTCTTGATCTATTATGTGTGTCTATTTACTGTTAGGAAAAGTATCTGCAATGTCTTTAATCTGTTGTTCTAAATGAGCACCACATTTAGGGAATGTGTTTTATCTGTAATTCATTATTCCACATAATAAATTGGCGACTCCACTAGGGAGTTTACCCTTCATCCTTGGTGTGTTTGCCTCTGTTTATCCACCCAGTAGCATTTACTCTCAAATATAAGGCTTTTTGAAATAAAAAATTTGCATTAGAAGTGTGTTAAATAGCTTGAGTTTGTAGAAATTAGTATACACTAAGCATGCATACATCCAAATTCCCCCGATCTCACAATATTTAAATTCTTGCAAAATACAAAATCATTCCACTGTTAATATTTTGCGGAAAATTAATTGCAAACACATGTGAAGCATAAATAAAAACAATTGCACATAACACAATTGTTTAACGGGAAATACTGAAGCTGAAAACCCCAACTATCATATATTATGTATCATGAAGATCATGTAACAATATCATACAAAGCTTAGTACATCAAGCTCTCAGTACAATCAATTGTCACACACTAACATAGAAGAAATCTGCAAATCCATGCACTTAGATCTCCAGCCCTCTTGCTAGCTTGCCTCCTTTGCGCAATCCTATTTGAAGAAAAGCTGCTGAATGAATTCGGAGTACCCCTTGCCTTGTTGCGCAATCCTCCACTACAAGAAAAAGGGACATTGGTGAGGGCGATGGTCACCATACAAGCTCATTGGTGAGGGTCAGAAAGAGGCCTTCGTCTGCCAAAAAGCGGAACGTCACCAAAGGTGGCGTCGCACGACATGGGTGTTGTGGTGACATTCAAAAGTCGAGTCACGATAATGATTTATAGTGACGGATAGTGGCTCGATCACCATTTCATGTGAGCGATGTGATGGACAATGGCCTCCCGATCACCAAACAAAAGTGAACGTCACGCAAAAGGTGCGTGGCGAAAAAGTATAGGTGTTGTGGTGACATTCGGAGGTCGCGTCACCAATAATGATTTATAGTGACGAATATTGGCTGTCACCATTTCATATGAGCTTGATGGTGACGGAAAATAGCCTCGCGTCACCAAAAATTGAACGTCACCAGAGGTGGCGTCGCCGAAAGTATGTGTTGTAGTGACCGGGTCGAGGTCGAGGTCCTTGAATATTAATTATAATGACGGATAGTGATTGTCACCATTTCATATGAACAACGAAATGATTTTTTGTGATGGACCTTTCATGGCCGTCACTATTGGTGCACATATATATAGCGACGTTCATTGAAACGTAGTCACCATAAACGCATTGGTGACATCAAGGTCCATCACGAATAATGACTATAATGACAAAGCGGTGACCCTCACCATTTCATATAAACAACAACGATTTATGGTGACGGACCTTTAATGGTCGTCACTATTGATGCGTATGTACGTGGCGTTTGTTGGCTTGTCACCATTTCATATTTTGGTGAGGGTCGAAAAAGTGTCACCATAAGCTCGTGGTGATGGTCGAAAAGAGCATCGGAGTCACGAGTGATCTTCGTCATTCTACATATGAATATCGGGGCACGATGGAATCGAACCACCCGACCTCCACGCTTTGTAAAGCGAGGTGCTCTTCCGTTGAGGCTAGCACCCTTTAAAAAATTAGACTTTAAACTAGCGATTGCCCCTAAAGGTGCGAAGAACACGAAGGAATAAAGAACCGAGAAAGCTGAAAGAACTCGGTGTCCTTGTCTCTTATTTTTATTCTACGACACTCTACGAAAGTATGATCTTGATGCTATGACGTATTTGTGCAAAGTGGGTTTTAATTTAATAGTAAATGTTATATTAGATAAAATAAATGAATAAGCCAGGGAGCCTTACGGGCTAATTTTTAATCCTTACACCAAAATCTCTTAATATTCAAGTCTATGGGAACAACTCGTTCAAAGTTCAAACTAAAGTAGATTTTAGAAATGGAAAGCCTAAAACGGCGGTAGTAGTTTACAAATTAACATTTTGGATTATAAATTATGTTCAATTTATATGACAAGTTATGCCACCAAACCTTGAAGCTAGTTTCTTAGCTCAAAAGACTTTCTTAAGTCAGCAATGACGAAAGAAACATAGTCATGGCGAAGCAAAATTCTCTTGTTTTTCTAACTAGGGTGCATGTAACTTGATAGAGGTTGTATGTAGAGTATCTCAGAGCCATAAACAATTTCACGAAAACATGGAGGTGACAAAGTCTTGTTAAGCAACGAGAGGTTTAGTTAAATATATGGAAAGCATCGAGCTAAATGATATAATTAAACTAAAAAGTAAGCTTGTAAAAAAAATGAAATTGCCATAATATACATCGCATCGAGCGTATGAATTTGCGTACGATGTACTTTGAATTAATATGACTTCAAATTTTGAAATTTTCACGCTTAAGATAACATTTATCATTAAAAAAATGCGATCAAACATGAAGTAATCATCATGAATCCTTGATTTATAGTGCAATATCCATCTCGGATCGATAGATCCGAGGAATCTTAAATATTCTTATAACTAGCAGAGTGCACGAGAGGTGCAAAGGAACGTCGGAACATGGATAAGAGAAGTGGAGATTGTATAAAGATATAATCGAGCGAAATATACTAAAAATGAAAGTACTGACCCATGTGTCAGAGCTCATTTCAAATTCAATTGTTGTGAATTTTCAAGTGAAAGAAAGTTTGTATGCTTGGTGTCAGACGCTGACGAGGACTCACAAAGAAATTGTTATATGAGAAAAACTTGGAAGGGAAATTGAGGTTTGAGTGCGATGATGTTGATGAAGCACATATTCTACTTGGTAAAAGTGAAAGCCCTCTGCAGAATTATTGGGGTTCCCGAAGCTTCTATAGAGCGAGGATAATACTTTTGAGCTTTAAACAACTTTGCACGATATAGCTTTTAGTTCAAATGGGTGCAAATACATATAAATCAAGCAATTTGAGACCTTTAAATGTATGGTCGAGAAGAAACAACTCCGGAGTACGTGCACAAATGCTTCTAAACTCTATTTGAAAAGAGGAAATTAATTTGATCCTTGAAGGAAACTTGTTTGGACCGGAACATTGGTGAGTTGATAAGAAGCTCGAAGCAAATTGGGTAGCGATTACTATGTGGTGTATTTTCAAAGGGCTCAAAGAGTCATTACCTTCTAGATGGCTATATATTTTTGGGAGATGGGTTTGAAAATACGGAGTAGAAGAATCGGCCGAGCAGTACGAACGATCGGGGGTGAATTTGAGAAAAAACACCAAAGATGCATGATTTTGTTGAATGCCTGCGAGCGATGTGGTTTATTGTTTCTGCGCATCGTCCTCCTCAGTCATGGATTGCGAGGCACACTTTCAAAATAAGAATATTATTATGATTGGTCTACGTGCCGAAGTGAATAATTTAAAAGCAATATAATCATAACCTAGCACAAAATACGGATTCAACGAAGTAAATACGAGAAGCACAGAATAGTGGAAATGAGTGATTTTGGATTTCAAGGCGAAGGAGCATATAAGGGCGAGTATGAAGTGCTTTTGACGAATTTCGGTGGGCGAGAGGAGACTGAAAGGATGAGGCTGCCACGGCAAGTTTTCTGGAGTCCCTGATAGAAGATAAGGGAAAAGAGGCAAACTTCAAGTTCAAACGCTCGTGAAGTAATGACACGTGGAAGGAGCGATTTTGATTCTCTTGTTCCAATCTCGGCGGGACGAGTAAGCAATGCCTTTGAGTCGAAAGTCGACATTCAATTGCTCGGATTCTTTATGGGATGTGGGTGATGGCATTGGCCAAAGGCATGTGGATAGGGTTTCACATGAATATATCCTTTCTTCATGAATGCGATTATTATCGGAATTATGTTCGAAATAAAAGAGATGAGAATAGTGTGCGAGAGGCTTTATAATGTTTGATATGCAAAGAATAGAATATTCAAAATAGTGCACATCATATGAGGAGGAGACCTTTAAATCAAGCAATTTGAGACCTTTAAATGGGTGCAAATATATATAAATCAAACAATTTGAGACCTTTAAATGTATGGTCGGAAAGCAACGACTCCATAAATGCTAATGCAGATGCTTCTAAACTCTCAATTTAGGCCCCGCTCATGTGCTTACGAAATGAAAATCTACGACCAAAATTCTGAGTTAACGAGGCACGATGAAAATAATTAGTTGTTGAAAGATTCATGATGCTGTTTATAAAAATGTCATGGAAAGAGGAGTTTGCGGTCGAGATGTGGAAATGGTGAATGATAATGAGTGTGCTTGGACTCCCAAGTATGCCCGGAGTAAGTGTTACAAAGGTTGTCGTCAACAACCTGAGTCGGAGAGAAGAGAGGAGTCTTCTATGTTACCATGGATTAGTGAAAATATGGCACATACATGTAACCATAAACTAGCTTCTTATATGGAGAAAGGCGAGATAATGGTACATGAGCGGTGTAACAACTCGATTGTGGCCTGCTGAAGTTCGAGAACCCGAGAGGATATTTCAAAGAGAACTACTACATTGTTTCCCTCGAAGACAACTTCGGTGAGTACTATATTATACGATAAAGACATTTGCGGAGCGAAAGTAAAGCTAATCATTGGTGCACCAAAAAAAGCGTTATCTGCAATAAAAGCACGTGAATTAAAAGGTGGCCATTCTTCTCCACACAAATGAAAAACATCACTTGAAAAACATTTGTCTGTTGGAAGTGCATTCTGTGTAATAACATGTACTTCTAATTACCCAGGTTATGAGGAAGTGGGAACACAGACACTGCATGTTTTTCTTCTTGCCAACTTACAAGTTGAAAAGGCATGTGAACAAGCCACTCACTATCATAATAGTGGATCACAAATTAGGAAATCACTTGGCACTGATATTTTTACTCTTGAAAATGTCCAGGATCTGAATGTTTCATTATTGACAGATTCTAAGAAGTTTGACAAATCTGTTATTGCTAATTTGAGTGAAAGTGATGCACTGAAAAAATCAGAGACTAAAAAAGTTTCTACTTCAATAGAACCTTTACCTTTCCACAAGGTGAGCTATTACAAGTCTTAATTATTTGATCTAAATATCTAACACCCAAGCATAGTAGAACTCTGTTGGAACATGAATTTTAGCTCTACAATGTCTTTAGTTTCGTAATCTGTCATTGCTAATTTGAGTGAATGTCATGCAGTGAAAAACTCAGAGACTAAAAATCAGTGTTACACGGGGACTCCTCGCCCCCCCCCCCCGTGATTCGGGGTCTTGGGGACTTCTAGGGGACGTTTCCTGACGCTCCCAATTTTTGAAAATTTGGAGGGGATGTAAAGGGGGATGTTTCCCCATCTGGAGGGGTCAAGGGGGCGTGAGGGGACGGGAGGGGGCGTGAGGGGACGGCTGGGGCAATAGATATTCTCATTTAATTCTCTATCAAATATTTTAATCAGTTATAATTAGCACCATATCCATTTACATTGTACTTTAATCTGTGAGTAGTAGATTGAATATTGGGAACTACTAAAGTATTTCTGGAGAGCTCGACTTACCACTAGACCTTCATTGTGATGTCAGTTGAACATAACGATGTTTTTTTTATTGGTTTCTTTCTCCAGCTCCGTTTGCTTGCTTCTCTCCAATAACCTCTTCATATATAACAGCCTTTGATTTCACTAAAGCTGTAATTGGAGGAGAATTTATTATATCTCACTCTTAAGATAATTTTAGGTGAGAGAAATAGTAGTGGAAACCAAACCTTATAGTGGAATGTCATACTTATGGTTGAGGCATGATAAAGCAACAGTGTACAGAATGTTGAAAAGTGCACAGAACCCAATCAATGCTCCAATTCCAGTCCAATAAAATTTAACTTCAGCAAATAATCCATGAGATTCTAGGATAGCACGTTCAAGTGTTTCAATGGAGTTGTTACTGATAGGATGCACAAAGATGAAATATTTAGAGGAAAGGAAATATTCAATATTTCTTTCCTGGGATTATGATTATAGGACACTCTATCAGTACATGATAACACATACTTTCTCCCATCTAGGAGCTAGAAATCCATTCACCACTCTGGTGTTTTGGCCATAGGACATTAGTGAGCACCAATATGCCCAAATCCACCAGCTAGGTATGTTCTCTGTTCTAGAAACATGAATAAAAGGAACCATTTTTTCAATTTTGTAACCCGAGTTCTAGTTGAAAAGCTCAATATTAGTATAAAGTATATTTCTTTGGAGTAAATAACTATCTTTACATATACTATAATGTCAAATACCTCATGATACCACAAACCCTCCAAGAACAAACACAATGAGCAAAGTGAATGATCCAAATGTTTGTGAGGCAATCATGTTTCGACCCAATGAGGCTATGAATTTAAAAAGTGCCAACGACATCTGATGTATCACAAAGAGGAGGAAGTATTGCCTAAAGAACCTGCAACAATCAAGGCAATCTCCTAGATTGCTCATTGAATATTTTAATGTTCTGACAACTAAAACATTTAACAATCTTGATGTTCCTGATTTAATTTTCTTTTTCATAGAGCTAATTTGGCAAAGGAAGATGTTACATTTTGTTTCCATTCTTCTATCTATTCATACATTAATAAAACAGAGACCAAGTATATATACTATATAGGCACCATTCCACCTAAAAGGGATTTGAAGTGTTGTTTTAATGCCAAGATCCTTTGGAAAAATGCAGTCTCTATAATTAAACCAGTTCATCTAGTTCTATCCCATCTCTCCTACAGTCCTGTAACTTTCTTGAATTGGGAGATCGATGAAGAGATAATAGACTGTAAACTATATTTTCAAATTTCGATTCATTAGCCAGGTTGCCAACGTTGGACATCAACTTTAAATAATGAAAATGATAAGCATGGTACAAAATGAGCCCATACAGAACAAAAAAATTGGCAGATAGAGGCGTGGATGCAAATTTTCAAAAGAAATTATGTGCCCAAGACAACAGGATCTAATCCCACAATGGTTGATATGTGTCTATCACTCACGTTCCCTAATACAGAGTTACCAAAACAACATGCTATATTATCCCATGGAGACAATATTTCATGAGGGACAGAACATAACAACATTATGTACTCCCAAGTGGTAGCAAAGGATAATTTTCAAAGTTAATGAGCAATAATTATTACAGTCCCATGCAAACTTGGATGGATAGATCCTTTGAAGCTTTCAATCTTGAAGAACTGCTTGGAGAAAAAGTGCATAGCACTTTGGAACAGTTCTAACCCTGTCAGCAGAGGTGCCTCAATAAATGTGCACTACAGATCCCTGACATCCTTGGTTGCTTTGAGCAAGGATCTTATAATGAATGGTCTCAATATAAAATGACCCCTCCTCTTCATGAATTCGGTAATTTGATATATTGGTAGATATCTCTTCTCTCTGATTGAAGAAGGTCTTCCGCATTCTCTTCTTTGACCTAAAGCTTCTTAGAGGTTTGATGTTGCAATTACCTCATGTAAGTCTCATCTCTAATCTGAGTAGCTCATGATGATTACCAATGCAAGGCTTCAGAGGGATCTATGATGATTGGGCTCAGCAATCGATAACATTTGTCCAAATAAGAGGGATTTAATGGAAGACCTAGATTTGTCCTTAAGCACAAAACAGAGTAGCTGTTGAACCTAGTCATAGTCAACTTTGATGTATGACTTGATACAAAGGCTTTAAGACAATTTAAGGATAAGCCTCATACATATATATTGGATAGCTGATGTATGCCTTGATACAAAGGCTTTAAGATAATTTAATGATAAGCCTCATACATTTATATTGGCTAGCTACTCATTAAAGATGAAGTATGATCTGAATTTCACTATTGGTCTAATAAAAGGAAAAGTACTATATCTCCTGGTGACCATCTTCATTTCTTTGTATCACAAATCAAAGGCTGATGTCTGTTCTCTGGAAGCACCATTGCAGCTGAATGTATAAAACAGCAAGCATGAATTTCTATGACAATGCCAACAACTAAAGAGTTCATCTCAGACACCAATTTTACTGGTTTCTAAAGAATATAATCCCCACTAGCAGGAGATCTTTTAGGCATTGTCCAACCACTATATTATATTGACAAGATATTCCCATTTGCAGTACAATTATACCAAAGAAATCAATGCCAAAAAAATATGCCAATGACTACTCTTCACAACTAAAGGACACATTGTATTGAAGTCATTCATTTCTTGCTATTTTGTGATCTATTTTTTCTATTTCACATTAATGGTATTCCTATACTACAATATGCATGCATTATGGTACCCATTTTCAATGATTATGCAGCCACAGAAATTGGAGTTCAAATTCTCAATAGAATTTAATTGGTAAAGGGAAAACAGATGTAAACAATAATAATTAGCCTCGATAGTTAAATAAAGAAAAATTTATAATATTCAACATAGTAGAACAAGGTAGACTAGTATAAAAAACTTTAAAATGATTTATCTACATCCTTTAATATATACTCTATCTATATTACTCTTGGCCTCTAGGAAGCAATATAGGGTTCATGCCAAGCTTGTAACTAATGCATTCTAGTTCACCTCCTTTTGCAAGCACCGTGACTTCCACATATGCATAGGAGACCTTGCCAATTTGACAATAAAAATATCTTGAAGGAATGACATCCTTTGAAGAAAACATTGGAATGGTTGTTTGTCTCTGCATCTATAAAGGATAAAAATGGTGACACTATAGACCTAGAGGTTGGGTTTAATATAAAACCACTACAAGTGATACTAGCATATGTTTCTAAGCATTTCTCTGAATCTAAGGGATCAACATTTGATTCTTGAAAGTTCACTACTCATTAAGACTTTTCTCAACCTTTATCCTAAGAATCTGTGTATGGAAAAGATCATGAGATTCGATTCCATCTTGAATTTCTGTCTTGATGATTGCAAGAGGCAGGTGCTACCAATTCTGTTGCATTCAAGGAATTTCAGTTTCATACAATCTAAAACAATGTCAGTATCCTAGTGAAACAATAGTTTGGAAGTTTTGAATATCCACCATTGACATATTGGATGTCATTTTCATGATCTTGGCTAGTGAAATATGTGTGCTTATAATAGACTTAGATTTGAGTAATGTCTTCAAAGTGTAGGAAATTGGTTCTAAATTCTTGAAGACAAGGACATAATTATCTACTAGAAGCAATAGCCTTGGTGTGTAGGTGTTACTTGGGAAAATTACTATTCATGAAAAATTCTTTCAAAATGCTTCCAGCTCTGTAAAAACAGTGAATACAGAGTCTCAACAACCATTGGGTTGGAAATTTTCTACTGGATGTTATATAATTAATGAAATAGATAATGGAAAAACATGGATTGATAGAGGCGTGGATGCAAATTTTCAAAAGAAATTATGTGCCCAAGACAGCAGGATCTAATCCCACAATGGTTGATATGTGTCTACCACTCACGTTTCCTGATACAGAGTTACCAAAACAACATGCTATATTATCCCATGGAGACAATATTTCATGAGGGACATAACATAACAACATTATGTACTCCCAAGTGGTAGCAAAAGATAATTTTCAAAGTTAATGAGAAATAATTATTACAGTCATATGCAATCTTGGATGGACAGATCCTTTGAAGCTTTCAATCTTGAAGAACTGCTTGGAGAAAAAGTGCATAGCACTTTGGAACATTTCTAACCCTATCAGCAGAGGTGCCTCAATAAATGTGCACTACAGATCCCTGACATCCTTGGTTGCTCTGAGCAAGGATCTTATAATGAATGGTCTCAATATAAAATGACCCCTCCTCTTCATGAATTCGGTAATTTTATATATTGGTAGATATCTCTTCTCTCCATCGTGTCTTCCGTATTCTCTTTGGACCTAAAGTTTAAGCTTGATGTTGCAATTACTCTAAGTGTAAGTCTTCATCTTGTCCGGTAGCTCATGATGATTACCAACGTTCGTAGGATTTATGATGATTAAGCCAATTTATAACATTTGTCCAAATAAGAGGGATTTAATGGAAGACCTAGATTTGTCCTTAAGCACAAAACAGAGTAGCTATTGAACCTAGTCATAGTCAACTCTGATGTATGCCTTGATACAAAGGCTTTAAGACAATTTAAGGATAAGCCTCATACATATATATTGGATAGCTGATGCATGCCTTGATACAAAGGCTTTAAGACAATTTAAGGATAAGCCTCATACATATATATTGGCTAGCTTCTCATTAAAGATCAAGTATGATCTGAAGTTCACTATTGGTCTAATAAAAGGAAAAGTACTATATCTCCTGGTGACCATCTTCATTTCTTTGTATCACAAATCATTTGCCTTAAAAGAGATTGGTGGTTTGAAAGTTTTCAAATTCTAGTCTTGGTTTCAAGAGAATTTGGTCAATCGCTGGAATGAAGTGGACTTATGTTGAACTATAACTCTCCAGTTTGAAGATTTTCTACACAATGTATCTTTGGTGACCTCGTGATAATTCTTGGATCTGCGAAGCTCTGATCTGTGGCCATATGGAATTGGATCTGTAGCTCTTTGTTGTTTGATATACATCCCAGGTTAATCTGTATTAATTCAGTGGCAGTCATACAAGTTTTAACAATCCAAACTCATCTTGGCCTGTGACAGTGACATGGTTGGGTGACTAATGTGATCAAACTCATAAGGAGGCCGGTTATAACATATGTCTTTTTAAAGGCACAAATCTTGCAAATAAATCATTGAGGCTAGTATTTGTCAAGTCTTAGTCCTTAAAGCTCACTTCTGGAGTTTCCAGAGTCGTTTGAAATTTGTGTAAGGTTCTATATATACACTCTGTCACAGTCTCATTGAAATGGACCATTCAAGCTTCATTCCAATTTCTGACCATTTCAAGGACTGACAAAATTATTGTGTTGAAGTAATTTGATTACAATGCATTGTAATCTCTCACCAATAAAGGAGTACCTTCAATGCTAATAAATTTGAATATCATGTGCATTGACAAAATTTCCTTGATAGAAAAGTATGAAAATATCACTATGTATCATGACAATTTATCTCCTTGACACTGATGACTACAGTGTAAATATGATCCTGACTTAGAGGAACATAGTATGACCCTTTTGGTTAGTACGTGTATGGTGATCTCTATGTATTGACAATATCTCTAAGCATTGTCTTGGGACTGTAGGAGTACCAAGCTCAAAATGACAATAAATCTAGGTTGTGGTCCACATGGCACAAGCTTGTGAGTAACAATGATATGCTTGCAAAGATATTATTTGGGTACACTGCTCATTTTATCTAGAATTACAGTGAGATAGTGTCCGATAGTTGGTCATATTACAGTAGGAACGTCATCAATATAGGAAATCTAGTTTTTGACTGAAAATGAGAGAAGGGCATAAGGAAAATCATTGCCACAAGGTAAAACTATGATTGAAAACTTCTTATTGGAATGTATATTATTTGGAGTTAAATACAAACTATGATTATTTGTGGTAATGCTATGGATGTTGGAGAATAGACATTCAAGAAAGTTTGTCACTATAACACGTCTACAATGTAGCTGTAGATCCTTTTTCACCTTGGTTTCTATTTTCTGCAATAGCTTGTAGTGGTAGCATGATGCGTGCATTAGATATTTGCTTCCAATGTTCTAGTGAACCTGGTATTTTCAAGAGGCTCATAACCTGTTAGGAAAGAACTCATTTTTTCATAAGAGGCATTCCTAGAAAAAATCGGTCAAGAGGCCAATCTGCAAGACAAAATTATAATATACTGTGACCTCTCCAAAGCTTGAAAATTGTTCACTGGTTGATACTTCACTAGTCATTCAATAATGCAGCAGTCTTCAGAAACCAAAACACAGTGGTGACTTGCAGGTCATGTTTGCATTATGCTAGTACAAGCTTAGTCTATTCAGAGGCCTACCATATGCAACAAAAGAGATTTTCAGAGAAGCTTGCCATGTGCACTATTGGAATTGTAGGACAAATGAAATAGTTATTTTATATATCTTCAACGATTTTGAATTAGGAAAGAAGCCCTTAAAATGTTGACCTTTTGGGAAACTATGCAATGATGAGTGCTTTCTATGTCCAAGATTATAATGATGCATTTTAGATGAATTTCTTAGCTTTCACTGTCTTCAGATTTTTGAATATTTATCTTATTAGAAATTGTAAGTTAAAGGTAATTTTTATTGCAAAATCTAGCACCCCTATGGCATCATAGGTATGGGCACCTCAACTTGACCTATCTCTCTCAGTTTCCATGAGAGAAACTAGTAGATGGACTTCCGAACATTCTGTAGAATATCCATAGAGTTTGCAGAGCTTGTCAGGCAGGGAAGCTACATTGAATACCATTTTATGAAGGACAAGCTTGGAGAGCGTAGAGGGTCCTTCAGTTGGTACTTTCAGACATATGTGGACCAAGGAACATGACATCAACCACTGGTGCTAGGTACTTCCTTCCATTTTTTAATTATTTCAGTAGAAAAATGTGGGTATATTTTCTATAATTAAAATATGATGTGTTTAATGAATTTCAAAAGTTCAAAGCATTAATAGAGAAACAGTTAGGTTGTCATATTGCCTCTCTTAGATATGATACTGGTGGGGAAATCTACTTAAATATTTCAATAAATTTTGTGCTAAACATGGGATCCAAAGACAATATACTACACCTTACACTCCAAAACAAAATGTATTGGTTGAGAGGCAAAACTTTACTATCACAAAGATGGCTAGGTGTAAGTTGCAGAGGAAGTCTATTCCAAATAGGTTTTGAGCTGAGGTAATGTTCACAATAGTATACTAGCTGGTGAAATGAAATATGACACTTTGGTCTCAAGTTGGAGGACCAATTCCTGTAGTTGCAATGCCAGCATATGCACCTGTGAGGCAAAAATATCCATTTTTTTTATTGTTCCCCAGACATTCTTCAGTGTAGGGCAAGGGAAAGACATTTCTTCATTCCATGCAGATATATATATGCCACCTACTAGATTGTTGTCATCTACAACTGCAACATTTTCATATCCAATGAATTCATCCTGTTTTCTGTACACTGGGCATCTCTCTGGATGCAGCTCTGCCTATTTTCCTGTTGTGTTTGCACCTTTCTCGGACTCTTCAAGTTCACTCCAAGTACTTCTCAGATTTTGACCTCTGGTGTAATTCTTCCACCCCATATCCGACATCCTTAATGGGATTGACAAAATTTCCAACTCCCAATAATGATAGAATCTGGTCCAGGCTAAACTTAGATTTGAATTCTGGCATAGAGACTTTTGAGGCAGAGGGTAAAGAAGAAAGAGCAGGATCAAAACATGCAGTAGTTTTGGAAGGTCCTTTGATAACAGATGGGAAAACTAGAGTCATCCAACAATCATCAGCATCAACAGACTCTTTTAAATAAGGTGGGATTTAAATAGATTTGAAAACAAAAAAGAGATATAAAGATAGCCAGGTTCTGTAGGTGTTGGTAGCTTTTTTTTCATGGGGTCTGTCTCACCCGAAGGTTGTTGCTTATTGGGCACATTAAGTTGTACTTGAATCCCAATGTGATGTTGATAGAGTTGTTTAATCCCAAATGGCTTAAGCTGTAGATAAAGGTGTACTGGATTGAATCTGAGATCGATACAAGGCCAGAATTGCTCATGCATATTGAAATTCCCATATCACTAATTTGCCTCTTTTCGGGCGATCCTGCTGCACTTTTTACATGTATGCTTATTGTAGAAGTATGAACGGCACAAGCCAGGTGTTTGACAAAATTCCCAAGAAAAATGTTACCGCATGGAATGTTATTATTAGAGGTTGTGTTAGGGATGGACACTGTCAGGAATCCCTCAAGCTATATTACCAAACACAACAGGGGGGACTTAGTGGAGACACACCTTTCCAATTGTCCTCAAGGCATGCGCTGAGATTGTGGCCCTAGAGCAGGGCAGGGAAATCCACAGTTACATGGAACACCATGACTACAGGGTATTTCGAAATTAGAAATTGTGAAGAGGAAGGAAAGGTCCTTGACGAAATGTAGCTCGGAAGGTCAAAACCCAATGTGATAAATTGGAGCGTGATGATATCCAAGTATGAGTTGAATGGTCACAACAATGGTGTAGTGAGATATTTTCTAAATGCAGCTGGCTGGAGCGAAATCCAATTCAGTCACTATTTGCTAGTGCTCTCGCTTCTTGTGCAAAATTAGCAGTGCTGCAACAACAAAAAATGGATGATGCATATGAAGTGTTTTTCAATATGCCAAAGAGGGATCTGATTTCATGGAATGCAGTAATTTCTTGTTATGCATTGAATGGATATTGTGATGAGGTGTTGGCGCTCTTTTATCAACTTCAAAATGACAAGAATGAACCCATATGTAATTAAATGGAGTGCAGATATTGTGAGGTATACTCAATTTGGTCATAGTGTTGAATCCATGGAAATATGCAGTTGAATGCATGTTGTAGAGGTGAAGCCTAACTCTATTACCATAGAAATTATTTTTCCTTCATGTGCTGATTAGTAGCTCTGTAGTGTGGGTATCGAATGCATGGGCATGAGGAAGATGCCCTGACACTCTTTTATGAAATACAAGAAGCAGGCATTAAAGTAGGCCATATCACCTTCATTGCTATTTTATCTGCCTGCGGCCATGCAGGACCAGTAGATGAAGGCTAGCATCATTTCAATCAAATTAGTAGAAATTTTGAAGTGAAGCCTAGAGTGGAGCATCATGCATGCATGGTTGAACTCCTTGGCCACTCGAGACGCTTTAATGGAGCATATGTGACATTTTCAAACATCTATGCTACTTCTATGGGATGATTTAGTCAACGTGAGAAAGCTAATGTTAGATAAGGGAATTGAAAAAAAAGGAACTAACATCTCATTTTCACGGACAATTGCAGTTGCTGCTAACTTAGGATGTTTTGAAATATATCATAGAAACTCTTCAACAGTGTTCTCGAGTTTCAATGATAATACACCCTCTTCATTTGAATTTTGCCTCTCCAAAACCATGGAGAGGAGAGACATGGAGGAGTTAAAACCATGCATACTTCCTTAACAACCCTTAAGGTGGCTGGAAATAGATAATCATGACAAGCTCCAAGCATTGGACAAGTCTTGGTTGAAGCCTTATGTTGTAAAAGACAAATCCATCAGGCAAGTCTTGGGCCAACTTTGGGACTCCGTTGAGGAGTTTTGATGCATTTCGAAATTAACTCAAGTTTTTCTACAATTCTTGGTTATAGAAAATTAGTGGAGCCAAAAAAAAAAAAACATTTTCAGGGAAACAGGCCTGCCTATCAGAGGCCAAAAGTTGGGTCACTGGTTTGAAAACAGGAATTTCTTTGTCAAGCAAATTGGATGGAGCAGCCAGCAAGGGAACATGACAAGTTCCTGCCTCAGAATTGCATATTTTTGTGGGCTTGTTTGTCTGTATTCAAGGTGGTTTTGTGGTCAGAGAAACCTAGAGGAGTGCGTGATTTGGTCCTGCAACACATTTTGGGAGGAACTATAATTTTTTTAGGTGGGATTATTTCTTATTCAGTTGAGGACTATGCCATGAAAAGACTCATCTGAGAAGGCAATGAATTCCATGGATGTTATAGGGATTCGAATAGAGGCTGGGAAGGTCTAGTAGACTATGGAAGTGCAAATACGCTTTTTATTGATACTTCAATAAAAATGGAGACCTCGTGCACCTCTAGAAAGTAGTTCTACGTTGCCTCACATCTATTGTAGCTATTGCAAAACTCTCATATATGCTTGAACATGGGAGGAACACGATCACAAATTACAATATTATTTTCTTTCCATTTATTCTCTTCCTCTACGAATTTCATGGCAATTGAAATCATCATTTTCTTCTGTTATTTGAGCATTATATGGAAGACTTCATGTAGTTGTTTCACAAGGTGCCATAATTTATTTTCAAGAGACGGCTATTCAACAAACCCTGATTTATGAGTCCTACTGGATCCTGTTACAACTAATACTTGAATATAATTCCAGAAATTCTCCTCCTTCGCGATTGTAAATCATCATATCTTTTCCCAGGACAAGAGCATGTGACTGATTTCATAAGAAAGGTATTTGAGATGCTAGTTGGAGCATTTAGAAAGCTTTAGGTATTAGAAATGTTCTTCCACAATTGAAACAAGGTGTACAGGGATGCTTGATATACTAGAAGACTTCTTGAACTTCTTATATTTTGTATATTGTCGAATGGATGGGAGCACTTCAACATTAGAAAAGAAACATTGAATAAAGAACTTCAGTATCCCAGATAATGAAATTTTACTTTTCTTATTTCAACTGAGGCAGTGGGGTGGCAGGGGTTGGAATCAATTTTCCAAGTGCAAATACAGTTTATTATATATGATCTATATTTCAGTCATTTTTTTCTTTTATGATCTTAATCATGATCTCACAGTATAGGCCAAGACAAACCAGTGATTGCATATCAGTTGATAATAAAGTGTATTGTTGAGGAGATAATATTGCATCGGTGTACAAAGATGGATTTGGAGAATCTGGTGATGAATCTTTGTAAAAATGAAAGTTTAAAGAGTTATCTAGATCACAAAGAACCTATATATCGTGCTTTTCAAAATGAAGTTAATTTTATTTGTTTGGTTTTCTCTCGCTTTGTTGTCCTGTAAATTTGTTACTGTTATGTTTATTATCTAGCATGCATATGCCCAGACAATGACCTCTTGCCATAACTGCAAAAATAAAATCTCTAGTACCTATATCCAATTACTGTAGTTGCTGGAAAAAAGCAATTCAGAATAATTTAATACAAAAAGAACCTATTTTACACATACTGCTCCTTTGTGAGTTTCACAGCACCTCAAGTGCCCAAGTAGGAACTTTAAATTTCACTCTAACAACCCCACAATGCATCATTTTATGGAAACTTACACTGCATACCAGGATTGGATACAAACATGATAGGATTCCTCATTTCCAATATGGTGCCAACAAAATTTTGGCCATCTCAATGGTTCAACATTTTTTTTAATACAAGACCCAACCAAGTTTCATTAGTTTACTCTGTTAACCAAACCAGGTTTCATGAGTCTAAAAAGTACATATGACATTCTAATAGCTCACTGCGTCTGTTTGTAATACCTATTTCTTCTACTCAAGGAAATAGGTATAGAAAATATAAATCTGATAATAGATCAAAAAATAGGTGGCGGGCCCTCTTAAAAGTGAGGAGTATTTGGGAATAAACACTCATTTACAATTGACAAGCTCCAGGAGTCCATTTCAAAAAATGGGAAATAATGCTTTGACAGGTGCATTGGCCAGAATGTTTGTAAGTATTTCTACATCATTTATTTATACTCCTAGTGAGTGTGTTAAACAACATATGCAAATTGATTTATGGTATTGCAACAACTGGTATGTCTATTGGAAGTGGAGTATCCATTGCCAAAAATGGATCTCCAACAGCAAGAAAGTAACATCAAGACAACATATACCACTTGACTAGATTAGAATGGACCAGAAATGAATAAAATTCAATGCCATGTTCCAGAAATTGTTAAGTGGTGAGCAATAGAATAGGAAGGAATGCTTTCATTTACTTGGCATCATCATGTTGTGCTAGATGAAGACTTCTATTACATGATCAACTGGGCAAGAGTTGACACAGGTATCAATTTTTATTAGACTACAGGTATCATTTTATTAATTTTGGGCAACTAGATCCAAAATCCATGTTGCATTGCTCATATGATGATGATGATATTTTTGTTGGATTCCTCTTTCGGAGAGGTGCAAGATTGATCTAAAGATCATCTTGTTTGGATGAGAAGAACTTATATTTTGATTTTATTTTCCACACATGTGCAAATTGTCAAGGTCTACCAGAATTGTAATGAAGGCTTGCAAGCCCAATAGATGTGTCACACACCCTCATTGATGGATATAAATTGGAGAGAGATGATGTCCATTTCATCATCAACTCATCACACATTTCCTCTTGTGATCTGATTGGTTCATTCAGCCTTTGGAGGCCTCTCTCTCTGACATGTGCAGATCTGAAGCGGAAGGAGTGCGAACTGTTTTTAGGGCTCTTTGCTGGTGCGTTGACACATGTTGACCGTGGGTCAAAGCTTGGAGTTTGACCTCCATTCTTGTGCAGAAAATCCAATCTCTTGAGGCACCATTAGAGAGAAAAAAGATCGAGGAGAAGGGTGACCTTTGACCACAGCCCTAGACCGCAGCATTGAATTTCTGCATTGACTTTTTCTGTTGACCAGTGTTGACCTTTTTGGAGCTATCTTTGAGGGGTGTGTGTGTGACACTTGGAGGATTGGCTGATCCAACTATGTATATTCTTGAGCAAAATGGTTTTGTTGAAAGGAAGAATAGAACCATTGTGGAAGTTGCCCGTGCCATTGTGTATGTTCAAAATAGATGCCTACATTCCACATTGGACTCCAAGACTCTCGAAGAAGTCTTCTCTAGTAAGAAGCCTGATGCCTCCCACTTTAGGCTTCAAATGACATCATCAACATGAGATCCAAGTTCGACGAAGTCAATCTTGAGCTCAAGGCTCAAATTCTGGCCAATCTTGCTTTTGATTACACCAAGGAAACACATCAATGGGTCAAGAAGTCATTGTCATCAAGCCTACAATAACAAACCCTAGATAAATGAACATGACAGCAAAAGGGTTCACATCAATGGGTCAAGAAGTCATTGTCATCATGCCTACAATAACAAACTCTAGATAAATGAACATGACAGCAAAGGGGGTCAATGACCTAGCCAGGGCCACATTAGGGCTAGTAGTTACAATTGTAACCACAGAGAATATTGTTAGTGGATATATCTAGCAACTCATGCCAAATGAGGTGCCACCATATATTTTGAAGATTCTTCACTTGCCAAACACTAGGGCAAGCAATCTAGTATGGCCTTTGTCTAACTACTATAATTGCGATACTATCTAACATGAAAATTCAAACAAGGGGGAGCCATAGCCGATCTTCACGTCTTTATGAGGTCCCCTTCAGAGGAACCCCTCCATATTATCCACATTTTTTGTTTATATATTAAATTCATAGAAATAATGAAGGGAGGGGATCCCTCCAAGCAATAAAACATTGTTCTGCACATGGTTTATGATAACATTTTTTCCAACTAATTAACTAGTTTAGATTTGCATGTTGTCTCTTTTTTGGGATTAATATAAGAAACTAGGGAGTTACGCAAATATTTAAGAGTCAAGACAGTTCATGAAATCAAGGGCTTGTAAATCCATTGCTTCAAATGTCAGTGTCAACATTAGATTCAAATTTGACAAAGTATATCTTGAGCTCAAAGCTCAAATTATAGTTGATCCTGCATTTGATACATTAAAAAAACTCATCAATGGATCAATAAGACATTGAATGAGTGCTCTGTCATCATGCTTGTTGTAGTTAATCCTAATTAAATGAACACAAAAATAAAAGGAGTCAATGGATGCACTAGGACTACATTAGGATTGGTAGTTAAAACTATAACTAGAGAGAGCATGTGGTCACCGGCTATATCCATGGAATTTCAAGTCAAACGAGGTGTCACCATCTCATTTTAAGAGTCGCAACTTACAAACACTAGATAAGACTTTCAGCTCTAATATGGTCTTCATTCAACTAACACCATTGCACTCCTATCTAACACAAATCTTAAAAAATGAGGCAAAGTCACTGCAAATCTTCAAGTCTTTATGAGGTCCCATTCAGGGGAATCCTTCTATTTTCATATGAAATCCATGGGTTCTATCTCTATATTGAATTCATGGATACAACAACGACAAGGTTCCCTCCAAGCCATTAGAAGCGACTCTATGCAAGAAGGCAACTCCTTGATAGTTTCTTTCCCGTGGATTTTGGCATAAGCAAGGATGCTATCGTGCTTTTAGTTTCAAGCCTTCTTGGAGGATCCCTATGCAAAAATATGCCCTCCTCCAAATCCCATCAATTCAAGGATGAGGTGAAGCCTAGGCTTTCTATTCCCTAAAAGAAAAAGGCGCCCCTCAATTCTGCCTTTATAGTGGAGAAATCAAAGGACAATCCAGTGTTGGAACTTGCATGTATATAACCACAACTTTCTGTATTGAAGGGATGGCACTCTTTGTCCTTTGAATGGGCTTTGGCCATCTACAACAATGTTTCATGGGTGGAAAAATCAAACCTAGATTACCAATGATGAGCTCTTCCTCCATTCCAAGTGTTACTTGATTGTAATTTTTAAGGCCATGGTCAATAGGAAAAAAAATTCAACCTAGGACCCTATTTCTATGGGAAAATGCACCTGTCCTTTCATCCCTAGTTCTGAAAGTTTGATCCGAACACCATGATTATTACATCATCTCTGGTCTAGGTAAGAGTTCCAAACCTCCTCTTCACTTATGGTATCCTAATTTTCTTGCAACTATTAAAAACTCCCAGGGTCATTTTATTAAATTTAATGGAGCTCATATTGTCATGGGCTCAACATCTTTACCCATATCTGTGTAGTGCTCAACCTAAGTTGTGAGTTTCCCAACTAGTTGCTGATATAATGGGTTGATCTCACTTTTACCAAAATGTTAGACATTAAAAGCACAAAATTTAGATGTAGATCATGCCAACAAATTGTACACCTCCAAGAAACCTATTCATCATCACAAACATCTTCTTCATTCAATGGACATAGGAAAAATCCCAAAGGATGGTAAGTAATACAGGGAAACATATGTGCTCGAAGAAAGAAAATGGCTCAACCGGAAGAAAATAAACCTATGCAAGTTACCCTTGGTAGTGGTGGGGAGACACACTCAACTTTGGTGCCATCAAATCTCTTTTGAGGTTTAAAGCCTCTTCGTGAATCGAGAAAGGAAAAGCTTAGTCCTAAAAACCTTTCGTTCATGATTCCCTTTCACAAATCAGTATATCACAATGCCACTAACCCATGTCAACATAATTGGGTGGATCAATATTAGAAAGAAAAAGAAACAAAAGAAAAAGTGATCCTCATGAGACAAATCACAACACCTAGTGACCATGTAACTTCAACTCTCTACAAATGAGTCAAGTTGTGTTTCTCTATGTTCTCTGCATTTATATATATTTCATAGTTATTTTTCAATATTATGTTCATAGTTATGGGATTGAAGCATGATAGAGGAAGAAGAAAATAATGTAGCATCCACATTTTTCCAGTGTGAGTACCCATTTATTTGTATTCACTTTCCATCCACAAAAGAAAAGAGCAAATCATAGGCCTCTACTAGTTGGTTTCGTCCTGTATTGGATTTTCCTAGGGTATATCTTGTATTCAATGTATGGATGGTGTGTAATTGTTTGTTTCCTTCATTTCACTTTAGCTGATTCTCATTAATTTCTGTGTTAAAGCTAATGATATGAAGTCTGCAATCTTGAGTAGAATAGTGCTAGTAAAAGGCTATAGAATATTATAAAATTTGTTATGAAGATCCAGTGGAACATCCACGATAGTGTACAAATTAGAAATGGACTAAGAACCCAATGGCATGCATTAACTCCATTCATTATCTATGCTTCCAAGTTCCCACATATAAATAACATCAAAGAGTAACAAAGATAGAAAGCAAGACGAAACTGCATATCAAAATGCACACTTGAATTTCTGACCCAAATGAAAAAAAATTGCAAAGCCTCCAAAATAAACAAAGTAAACTCCACAACAAATGAGATTACTCACACTAATATCAAATGGAAATCAATATACACTAGCACATACACATCTAAAATTGTGTCTGATATGCACATCAATGTTCTAAAGCTCAAGGTTGAATATCTCAAATTTCAATATTCAATACATCAATCATTTCTCTGAACTCAAGATATGCAATATTGACCCTATTGAAACCAGAATTAGATGGATTTGGGATATTATATTCGATGAACCTAACACATAGTATATATTAAATAAATTACATGAAAATAAAGTATTGACGGACTCACCCACCCCAAGCAGGATGTAGAGCATCTCACATATTTCAGTACAAACACAAACAACTATTCATTAAAATACCACTTATTTTATTCTTGTGGTAAGGATATGAATCAAGCTAAAACAAGAATTAGAAGGAGAAAAAACATACCTTCGGTCCCTCTCCGAAAGAACATTTTCTAAAAGTACAGTATATCCAATGTCAATAGTTGATGCATTTGCCAAATAATCCTGGCCCAGACAAAAATGGACAAACAAATCAGTATCACATGGCAGGCATAAGAAATCTCAAAGCAAGCATCTAGAAAAGTTCCATTCATAGTGCCAAAAATAATAACAGTAAGTTGAAGCAGTCATTGGTGATAGAAGCATAGATCCATGTTCCTGGATACAATGGATTATCACATTAAGTCCCTTGGATTACAAGTTATAAAGCAGCACCGAATACAACATGCATCAATAGATTTTTATCTAGAGCTCTTCCGTGTTTGGACAGACAATAAGAAATTGAATACAATTCATGTGAAGGAACAATTAAAAAAAATTCAAAGCACACTTCAAATTCAAGAATGCAAACTCAAAATCAAAAGAGCACATCAGAATCTCTAAATAAGGTTTCATGATGATCACCAGAAGTTGAATCTTTGCAAAATGTTGGCTCTAAAAACAAAGCATGAGAATCTAGGCTATGATAGATCATAGGAAGCTAAGACATTAAATCTATGGGATGTTGGATATCATTGAATTAAATTGCAATTAGAGATGATAACAAGTCGAATAAATGACACCTACCTGCCCCTTTTGTAAAAAATAGGGAAAAAATTTACAGCTAGATATGCTTGGAAAAAGGATGGCATGGTTGCCTCTACAGTGACAACTAGAAAATGAGACATGGAAACCCTATGCACAGCAGGTTGCATGAGTAAATGCTAATAATATATGTTGGAAAATGAAATTGATATGCTTGAGACGAAAATAAGTGAGGCCTATTCATAAAGCAGTTCGAAACTGAATCCGCTGGTTAGAAATTGTCCCCCACCGACAACGCTTCAGGCACCATTCAATTCTACATCTAGTATCCAAATTATCAAAATTCAGTTGTGCATAGTTTTGTTTTCTGTGATCAAAACATAGTAATACCCACACAAATGTTCAAAATGCAGAGCATATATACATACGTTTTTTGTTTCTGCTTGAGGGCATGCATTGCAAATACTGTGGCTAGGGTTCGAAGCCCATACTGTAAATGGGGTTATCGGGATAATCAGACACTACAAATGCACATACTGTTCTAGGGTTCGAAGCCCATTATAGTTTTGAAGATCTTAGAGATGGCAACATCAGCTTCACAAATGGCTACTAGCATCAATAGAATATTGGATCTTTTCACTACTTTCTCTGATGGATTGACAGAAAAAATCATGGAGGAAAATCTTAAATATGTTGATCTCAATGTTAGAGCTCGGGCACTCAATTCCCTGCTTCTAAATCATCAACTCCAGGTTTTCAAGCAGGGTGATTTCATAGTTTACAAGCAACAGGCAAAAGAAAAATTTGTAAGGTTTAAGAGCCTCTCATTTGAAGATATGCTCATATATCAAGTCATAAAAATTGTTTGAAATATGGGTATATCGAAAAAAAATATGAAAAGGGAAAAAAAAAATTACAGCAACCACAGGTTAACAAAGCATTGAAAAATCTAGAAGCTCGTGACTTAATAAAAGGGGTGAAGTGTGTTTCTAACCAGGAAATGAAGGTGTATATGCTAGCAGAATTGACACCTTCAAAGGAGATAACTGGAGGTGCATGGTGCACAGATAAAATTTGATATGGAGTTCACTAACATTGTTAAGCAACAGTGTTTGCAGTTAGTCTTGCAGCAGGGTGTAGCCACTATTGAGAGTGTTGCTGATTTTGTGAGAAAATTAGGGATATCAAAGGTGGAATTGAAGGTTTAAGAGCTCAAGAAAATGGTGATGTGGAAGAAGTGATAAGAACCGGAACCAGAGACTTTGCTGCTATAGGGGTTCCCAAGCTCAAATTCAGGAGTAGTCGGCATTTACGAACATTTCTTGTGGAGTTTTCCCTGTCTTGCAAGAGTGCACAGATGATGGCCTGATTTCTGATTTTCATGGCATGGAAGCTACATTATACATGCAATAATTGTTTAAACTCTTACCTTCTCATAGACCTCTCAATAGATGGAGGAGGAGGGTGGCCTTCTTCTTCTTGAAACTGAATAATCGTGCTCGAGTCGAACTCTTCAATGCATTCAATATCGATGAGAGGGTTTTCAGGTTCCCCTCCTATAGCTCTAGCTGTGCTCTACTGTTTTGGTTGGTAACAGAACGTTATGTCTTTTGTTTGCCCGCCAATACTCCACGACAACCCCTCTTCAAATTTATTGAAATTTAAATGGAGTGGGAAAATTATTTTCGGATGAGTCAAAGCATTTTAATCAAAAGGGTTAAACCTTTAAAAAAAACCAACAACAACAAAAAAATTTATTCCAATATAATAAATATTTAAATTTCTTAAACTTTATTCAAATATGGTAAATATTTTAATATTTTTCAAAACAAAGGTGGATGCTATGTTGGGTTTGCAAATCACTCTATATTTTTTATGTTATTTTATTTTTTCATGGTATATGATTAATCTAGATTTATCTTAACTTCCAATCTATCAAATGTCTATAGAAATCAAATCTAAGGAATTTTGCATTTCAAGAGATTTAATTCCTCTCTCTCGGCCTTGGTAGATCTAGAGTTAAAATCTATCTAGATTGGGTTAATTATTAATTTTATGTTTTTAATTTTTATTTTATTTTGACAAACTCCAACTGTTAAAGATAACATTACAACGTTTTGACCATGGGAGAAGAATTCAACACTGGAGAAACCCTAGAGGCCCAAGGAAAAATTGCAGGCGGAGAAAGGGTCGTAGTTTTGACAAAGAGTGAACAGGATCTAGACACTGTGATCGTTGATATCCTTGTCAAAATGCAAAATAAGATTAAATGGTAACAATGAGTTTTTTATCCACATGATATATATTTTGTACAAATATGGTGGCCATGATAAACCCTTTGAAGACACACAATTATTCATCAAATATGTTTTTTAGATGACATTTTGACTGCTTACTATTGGACCCACATGGAGGAAAAGGAGGAGTTGGTGGATTATGAACTAGAGGAGGGGGGTTTTCAACAAATTTGGTCTAGTTCCAAGGATTTTATCCATTCGCATTTCAAAGTCAACTTAGAAGGTCACCATACTGTAGTTTCTGGGCCTACCAGATCTTTAGAAAGCAAAGTTAAGAATTCAATAGGCAACTGTCTAGCGGTTCGAAGGCCGTAACCCCTACTCCAGCCATGCACTATTTGGGTCCTTTAGTTTCAGCTAGCCCAGGGCCTGAGGACGTTTGTTAGGGGCTAGAGAACTCTTCTTGGGGTGTTTGGCTCTAAGTTTAGTTTCCCTATTGTCCTAAATATTGGAGGAAGACATATAATGTGTTACTACTTCCTTAGGGTTTTCAGAATTTTTTGAACACAGTGGGGGTTCTTCACTCTCATAAGCCTCTCTGGATAGTTTTCTTGTATGTCCTTCATCTCAAGTGCCATCAGCCTCGCCCTCCTTCGGCGAGATATTGAAGGAGAGCCTTGCCTTGACAACGGGAGAAGGTCAAACTAACATCATAAATGGGCTTATGGTTTTCAGGGAGAAACACCCTTGTGAATAAGAATGAGTTATGATTCAAAATGAATCTGAGAAAGCAAGGAAGTGAAAAATCCATTGTAGTGTAAAGAAGAAGAACAAATTCCTTCGTTCTCTATTTTTGGGAGTCAATGTCACCATTCAAAATACTGAGGAAATGTCCCAAAAATACTTGGGGGGGTAAGCAAGGGGTTGAAAATTAAGGTCCTCAACCCTAAATGTGTGGGCAGACAAGGAAATCTTACCTATTGTAAAATTTCCTCCAGAGGTGTCGCTATTAGCCCAAGGTTGGATTCATTTGTGCTTCAAAGATGTAGCAGACACCCGAGAGGTACAAAAAATGGTTTAGAAAATTGATTCATCTCCTATCCTTGTCAATTTCTAGATGTTCCTCTTCGATGCAAAGTAGGAGAGACTAGATATGGCCCCAATCTAGGTTCATCTTCCAAGTCTCCCTCCTAACTATCGAGACACCCTAATTTTAAAAGATATAGGTAACTCATTGGGATCTTATCTAGCCCATGAATCTACATATTTAGAGATGGGAATTAAGACATACACCCATATTTTGGTTAATATGGACCTCAGATAAGGGCTCATAGAAGGTGTTGTAGCTCCTATAGATAGCCTTGAGTTGAAAAATACTAGTGCCTAGGACATGTTAAGATCAGAGGTTAAATATGGACAACTATATGAATGCCTCTAACAGAAAATGGGTCAAGAGAATAATGGTTTTGGTGATTCAAGGATGGAGAAGACCATTTGAGCCTAATTCATGTGAATTTCCTATATTCATGAGTGCTCAGGAGGCTATGTGGCTTGATGGATTTTAAATGGGCCAAGTATAAAACAATGAGAAAAAACCTAAAAAATATGCAGAGGCGTTGAGAGAGAATGGAGAAGGAACCCACAAGAGACAGGCAGGGTAGGAAGGGGTAGATGGAATGAATGAGGGAAGTATGGATTTCGCTCACCATCACACTTAATCAACGACACTTTCCTCTTTCAACTAAATTAAAAGGCAAATAGATTCATTTTAAACACTTTGATAGTTAGGATTTCCCTTCCTTTCTCCTTCTCCACTTTATGTGTGGTCACAGGCCAATAGAAGGCATGGATATTGGGATTGGGGTGTAGTGTATTCAGATATTGGGTTATGAAGGAATACATTTTAGGTGTAGGCGGGGCCATATGTATGGGCACCTGGCTAAAAACTATAAGCTTCCACTTTTTGCGTAGGACTATCCATCAAGAGGCAAGGACATATTAGGTTAGAAAAGGGTTCTAGATTGGACTATACCAGTTATGTTTCCTTCACAAGTACAAGACTTAGGGCTCTTCTTTTAATATCACCTAGCGACCATACCAAATATACTTGGACTGCCATCAATTTTCCCAACCACAATCAATTATTTTACTAATCTAATGGACACAACGCTGGCCTCATCTAGGGCTCTTCAAATATGCTAATGACTATACCAGTTATGTTTCCTTCACAAGTACAAGACTTAGGGCTCTTCTTTGAATATCACCTAACGACCATCCAAATATACTTGGACTGCCATCAATTTTCCCAACCACAATCAATTCTTTTACTAATCTAATGGACACAACACTGGCCTCATCTAGGGCTCTTCAAATATGCTACCTAATAGCGATTTGAGTACCTCTCAAAATCACTATTCTTGTGTACCAATTCTTTTTTGTACAATCTATGAACAAATTTGAACTACTCCTCTTATCATCCTTCTAAAAATTTGTAGATGCTTGACCTAGGGTCACAAATCATCCACTAAAAGTCCATTGTCTAACTATTTATAGGTTGCTTTAGAACTTTGTCCAAAATGACATGGATAGTCCACCAAAATCAACTCCTCTTCATGTCAATCCATTCCTCATATGGCACATTACTTCTACTTCGTCTTCTACTCAAGTTCCACCTTCTTTGGATTTGTTATCTCCATACATAGTTCTGCAAACCATCTTCCAAATCTATGGTATATATTGTAGAGACAAACCTCTCTCTAAGGGTCATGACTAGGTGGTATAACCATACCCACTTTGCAACTAGGTGGTATAAGTTGTGCAACACTATCAAAGAAGTCACAAGGGAATCCAAAAGGGAGTGGAGGTATGTTTTTTGTGTTAAATTGTTGGTCCTAGTTTGGACAGTTGGAACATTTTAGTACAGCCTGTGGAAGCAAAGAAGGGAGGGCTAATGTGTTGGTTAGAAGCCCTAACTAGTGTAATGATTGGTGATAGGATCAAATTAATATGCAACCTGTGGGAGCCATGTGTTGGGGTTCTCTTGGGTGTTAAGAAACCCCAACTAGGAGCAGATCTCGCAATGAATGGGTGTCCTAGGACAGGACTGTTAGAGAAGTCTCTTGGCAGCCACGGAGGGAATATGGATTGGGGGTTAAGGGAATAGGAAATTTAGTGGTTATGGGTTAAGGGCTTATGTTTTTGTGATAATTGGACTCCTAATCCCCTTATCACCACTATTTTGGGTTCCCCTATCAATTTCTCTCGCTGCCTTCCCTCTAGGTCCCCTAGGCCCTATTAAATTAGGTCCTAAGCCCCTTTCTCATTCTCTAATGCTAGGATTATAGATCTTAGTAAACCATGCTTGCACCTCTGACTTCTACACATACATGCTACCCTTGTGTCCCCTTGGCCCGTTCAATACACCATAAGATACCCCCCCCCCCCCCTAGAAACTTTTTGGTTATGTCATTCCACTTTTCCTAATGTTATGACCCCCCAAATTTGGTCTCAATGCCCCTACAAGTACACCCTTGGTCTCCCTTGGCTCATAGAGTAAACACATTAGGGGTAATGGGTTGTGATAAGGGATCCCCTAATCCACTTATCACAACTAGAAATAGGCTTATGAACACCATCAATATCTATTGTAGGTGTTACGATGAAAGCAATAATGAATACAAAATTTGTGGTCAATAGGACAAGAATCATCAAGATGTTGAACCATACAATGTAAAGATGGTTTTCAATGCTAGCTAGTGATCTAGTCACATAAAAGAGTCCCCAATAAATTTGTGCTTTGGGACACCCCTAGGATTCAATAATTAATCTAAAGTGAGAGGATTCGTTGCTAAGGTGACAATGGAAATGACCTTGGGTTGACGCAAAATGACACTTGGTGATCCTTACAAAACTAGGGTGTCGGTTTCATCATCAACAAGAGGCATAATTGACAAGTGGCAACATCTCACATTTAAGGGACTTAGCAACAAATATTTATGCATGTTTTTCCACTGAGGGTACCTTAAGAGGGAGAAAGTTTTGATGTCCTCGTCTTCGACAGTCACCCCCACACTTCCCAGCTCATCTCTGCATTGAGTGAACTTCGTGAGGTATTTGGTGATACTGTCGCCTTTCTCCATCTTGATGTTCCCGAGCTTATCTTTGAGCGCCATCTTCCTTTGGTCACTCTTACTCTGGAATAGATCCATCAAAGCTTTCCACATTAGAAATGGAGAAGCCTTTCCATGCAGGCTGGATACAATATGATCCTTGACGCCCTCCAACAGGATCCTTCGACACTTCGCCATCTTCTTTTGCCATGCATCGACTTCAGCTGCATTAGTGGGCTTTTGGACATCCGTATCTATGAACTCCTTCAGACCATTATCTTCTAATACTACCTCCATGCGATCCTTCCATGCAACATAATTCGAATTGCCTTCAAGAGCATATTCGAGTCGCAAACCGTTGAAAGACATTTTCAACACTGGCACCAAGAAAACAAAACTGCTACAAAATTTCGAATTCCACCTCAAAGCTCAACCGCTCTAGATCTGTGAGAGAAAATTATTTCTAGCACAGAGATTGACTGCAAGGGGCATTTACCAGACCTTTCACTTTCCGAAGAAAGATGAATCCGGAGGCTACCTGGCCCGCATGCAGACTCTGTCTACCGAAATAAGTTTGTAATCATTATGATGATCAATCTGAACTTCAATACCTCTGATACCATGTAGAAATTTGCCGAATAATGATTAATTATCCACCGAGACTATCCTGGTCACATACTATTTGAACTTCATACACAACACATAATCTCTTCCACTCATAACTAATTGATTAGCTAGTTAAACTAATCTCAACTAGTTCAACTAAAATAAACATAACACAACTCCACTAGTTGTCTCATTAACTCCACCAAACTTCTGCCACTGAAGTCCTAACTGAAGTCAACCATGCATGATGCCATCAAACCCTTGGGAATAGCGTAATTCCTCTGTCAGATGCATGAGCCACTTCCAAGGCTCGAACTCAAGTGCTCCAAGAGAGTAAACTGAAGTTTATAGTCTAAATATTATTAAGGGTAAATAATATTTGACTTCCCTATTTTTAGGAGAGGCAGTCTAAAAATAGACTTCGACCTCTTCGACCTATAGGTCACAAAAATAGAGTCCCATCTATTTTTACCAACATGGCCAATGCTCCAAGAATCTCAAACTGGAATCCCCGAACCATGCTCCATATGTCTAAAAATAGACATAGTCTAAAAATAGACTTTGCGCCATAATTTGCCTGCGGGCCCACTTAGTGAAGGCGACTTCATTTTCACTAAGCTCCATCATCTGGCCGCATTTTCAACAAGAGGTGGGGCGACATGCATGATTAATCCCAAGAGGAGATTTCTGGGAAGGATTCATGAGATGGTGTGGATCTCATGAATTGAACCTGGCTACGAGGTGCCCACAGTGCAGCAGTAGCATGATCAGTTGGATTGATGCGGTGCATACACAAAGGACAAAGGTCGGGTCACCGGAGCCGCAAATCGAGTCGACAGTTTGAAGTGCAGTGCATGGGTGCAAGAGTTCAACAACGCAGTGGTTCCTAATGACATGTGCAATTGGCCAAGAAGAAGTCGAAGACTTTGATGATAGATGCTAGATGCATCAAGACCGATTGAGTTGTTTGGAGCCTATTCAGTTTCAGAGGAGTTGCAGAGCAGATGCATGGAGTTGCATGGCGCTTGTGGAGGTTGCAGGGCGAATGCATGGAGTTGCATGTTGCATGCAATGACAGTCCTTTCTTGTTGAGAGGGAGTGTTGAAAATGGCAACAAGAAACAGTGAAGGAGGCCTCCTGAAACATCTTTCCTGATCCTAGTTGGAAAGTGATCACCTAAACTAGGTGGGGGACCACACAGGTGATTTTTGTCACAAAGTCTATTTTTAGACTATGTCTATTTTTAGACATATGGATCATGATCTATAAGTTACGAGATGCTATTTATGGATGGTTGGTCATGTTGGTAAAAATAGATGGACCTCTATTTTTAGACATTGGGCAGATTCTATTTTTAGACTGCCAGGCTAAAAATAGAACAGTCAAATATTATTAACCCTTAATAATATTTGGACTATAAACATTATCTTATCCTCTTGGAGCACTTCAGTTCGAGCTACGGATGTGGCACATGCAGCTGACAGAAGGAAATACACTTTTCCTAGGGTTTGGTTGAGCTATTGCATGGTTGACTTCAGTTAGAACTCATGTGGCAGAGTTTGGTGGAGTTGATGAGACAGTTGATGGAGTTGTGTTCGGTTTAACTTAGTTTAACTAGTTGTATTTAGTCTAACTGATAAATACACTAGTGATGAGTGGTGTGAATTAATTATTAATTAATTCACTAATTATTAACTCATAAATCAACTAAAGAACACATCAGTTAACTGCAATGCATGGACAGTTCAGTGGAGACCAGTGTTAGAGGTGGGTGAAAGGGTGAGTCTACTATCAGTTGTGACTATAGCCGTGCATGAGATTTGCACAGACATTGATTGAGATTGCCAATGAGGATTGCGCAGTACAAGCCAGTGGGATTAAAACTTGTATCTCATCATTATTCATCTCGATCAAGAAGAGAGGCAAAGCAACAGGTGGAGGAGATTTGAACTTGTGACTTGTTCATATCCTAGAGCTAATAGTGTGTAGCATGGGAGATAGTGCCGAGAGCTTGTGAGGAGTTTGTGCTATGTATTGTTACATTTTCTCTATCATTATAATATACAGATAGTTGGGGGTTTTCAGCTGTAAGCTTTCCCCATTACATACTGTGTTATATGTGTGCTTGATTATGTTTTAATGTGCGCATGCGACTGCTTCTAATTTCCTCAAATTGATGATCAATTGTAGAAGAGGTTATGTATTATGCATGAAGCTCAAATAGTGTGTAATCAGGATAATCTCTATGAATAATTCATCTATTATTCAAATTTCTACTATATATATATATATATATATATATATATATATATATATATGACATAATATTTTAAAAATATCAATAACAAAAATTTATTTATTACATAAAAATGTTAAAAATAAAATAAAATAAATCTTTCCTTTTAATTTTGCATGATAAAAGTAAAAAATTTACATCTTGAATTGAAATTTGATCTCTTAACACTTGTAAATCTAGAATTATATAAATATATCCTATTAATATTACATATACATTCATAAATAAAATTATGCATTAATCAATTTATTAAAAATATATTAAATATCACCAAAATTCTAAACCATACTTTCATAAATATAGAATTATATAAATCTATACTATTAATATTACAAATAAATTCATAAATAAAATTATACCTTAATCAATTTATTAAAAATATATTAAATATCACCAAAATTATAAACCATACAATGCCATCAAAATTATAAAGAAACCCCATGAAAATCTAAATGCAATATTAATATACTCCTAAAAGCAAATCCAAAGAGAGAGCATTTTGGAGAAGGTTTTCTACGCGGTGGATTTAATTATTGTTGAGAATTACGATGCAATTAGACAGAGGAAATGTGTTTCCCCAATCACAGAGAATACAAACAATTGCGGAAATTTAATAGTCATTACACAGGTAGCGATACACAGGAGAGGAACACATTTCTTTTTCATTCCATCACTCTCACACTCTAAATGATATTACATTTATTCCTTTTATCAAAATGGCCGAAGCCTCTAAAACCTAAATCTAATCAATGTTGCTTCAATGTTGAATTGACGTTCAACAAAATGTTTTCCTTGGGCTGTCAAAAGACCCATTTCTGCATTTAATCGACACACAGGCCATATTCTGCTTATACATAAAAAGCACGCGAAAACGCATTCAAACACACAAACTGGCGGACCTCAAACTTTATGTGTTTCGGCTTGAGTCCTCATCGCATATCGACGAGCTTAACTTTTATCTGGCATGAACACAAATAAACATAAAAGGCTGTGGGAGCGATGTGCGATGGCACAATCGCGTTGCAAAACAAACAACATATGCTGCGACACTTTATGAGAAAATATAAATGGTTGTGAATGCGATGTGCGATAGCACGATCACATTGCATGTCAAATAACTTTACTTACGACTGCGGAAAGGTAAGTGTGTCCTGCCGATATCGCATCGGCGAAGACTTAAATTAACATTGGAAAATTGCTTGCGGGTAAATGCTAAGAGTTGTGAAATGCGCTGCGAGAAAAAATTAAGTCAATGCGGTAGATGGAATTAAACGCAGAGTTTAAGGCTCGGTACTCTGTTTTGATATTTGCGTGGATTGCGTGAAAACGTCTCCAGCTTCTTGGATGTGCTGTTGTCCTTCTCTTATGTCAAAATTGATGGAATTTGTGGGCTGCGCCACTTCTCATTCATGGCGGTGGTTGGGAGTAAAATGCCAAAAAAATATTCCTCTGTCTTGCAGTGCTGCAAAAATATCTCACCATTATTAACCAATTCTCTTATAAAATGATATTTTGCATCAATATTCTTTGTTCTCTTATGTAAGACATAATTCTTTGACAGTGCTATTGCTAAGCTATTATTGCAATAGATTGTGGTTCCCTTGCCTTTCTCATGACATAAATCTCTCAGCATCCTTCTCATCGATACTTCTTGGCATGTTGCTGCTATTGCTACTACATATTCTGCTTCTGCTGTTGATAAATCAACTATTGGTTCCCAAATGAAACACATACCCAGATGTGTTCTTCCTATCATCTATGCTTCCAGCCCAATCACTGCCATTGTAACCAAACAATTTAAAATTATCAATTGAGGAGTATAGAACACCATACTCATTCATTCCATTCACATACCTCAGAATTATTTTGGTAGCTTGCCAATGTGCCTCCTTTGGTGTCTCCATGAATCTGGAAATTAAACTTACATCATACATAATATCAGGCCTAGTTGTAGTCAAATACGCGAGACTGTACAATGTCGGATCAACATTTTTGTTGCAATCTTCTTTTCGTAACTTTAACCCCATGACAGTTGGAGTTACTGCTGTTTTCCCGTGCTGCATGTTAAACCTCTTCAAAAATTCTGCAACATATTTTTCTTGGGAAATAAAAATCCCTTTTCATTTTGTTTTACTTCAATGCCCACAAAGCATCTCAATAAACCCAAATCAGTCATTTCAAATTCACTCTTCATGACTGATTTAAAATCAACAATGAGAGAAACTTCATTGCCAATAAAGATTAAATCATCTACATATAAAAAAACGATAAGGATCTTACCATAATTTTCTTTGGTGTAGAGTGTGGGTTCACCATCACATTTTTCAAACTCTTTTTCTGTCAGGTAAGCATCTATCCTGCTGTACGATGCTCTTGGTGCTTGCTTTAGCCCATAAAGAGCTTTCTTCAACTTGCACACTTTGTGATCTTTGCCTTCAATCTCATAGCCCAGAGGTTGTTCAACATATACCTCCTCTTTCAACACTCCATTCAGGAATGTTGATTTCACATCCATTTAGTAGACTTTCCACTTTTGTTGTGCTGCTATGGACAACACTCTCCTCATTGTCTCCATCCTTGCAACAGGTGCAAATGTTTCTTCATAGTCTCTTCCTTGTTGTTGCTTGTAGCCTTTCACAACAAGTCTTGATTTGTGCCTTTCAATCTTGCTTTCAGCATTACTCTTGGTCTTACAGACCCATTTTACTCCAATGACTTCTTTACCTTGTGGGAGTTCTACTAACTCCCATGTGTCATTCTTTTCAATTACACCAATCTCTTCATTCATTGCTTCAATCCATTTTTCTTATTTTACTGCATCTTCAAAATGAAATGGGTCATTAACATGAAAATACAAAGAAAATAAATAATATAGACCATTATCATTATCAGCTTCTTGCTCATAAATTTCACTCAAATTTATGAATCTTGGTCTTCTTGGTGTGCTTGGAGTTTCACTTGAACTCGAGGGAGTTTCTGATCCTTGTGGTGTGCTTGGAGAAGCACTTCCTTGATTTCTCAAGGCTGTACTATTTCCTGCTTGTGGTGTTCTCTGTGTGTAGGTGTAGGAGAAACCATGGAGGAATTATTTGCTTTTGTGCATTCCTCTTGCTCTTCCTGAGACACACATGTCTTCACATTCACTTTTTTCTCTAAGCTTCCATCCCAAGCTTCTTCTTCAATAAACTGCACATCTCTGTTGATTATAACTTTCTTGGTGGATGGATTATAGAGTTTGTGGGCCTTGGACTCGTCACTGTATCCAAAAAAGATACATTTATTCCCCTTGTTGTCTAACTTCTTCCTTAGTTGATCTGGGGCATGTGCATAAGGCACACATCCAAATACTTTCATGTGAGTGAAAAACTGCTTTGTTCCACTCCATGCTTCTTTTGAAACTCTATTCATAATAAATTTGGTTGGGCATCTATTCAAAATATACGCTGCACAAACAACTTCAACCTAATACTCATTTGGAAAATGTTTTTCCTTCAACATGCTTCTGACCATGTCCATAATGGTCCTGTTCTTCCTTTCTTCAACACCGTTTTCTGTGGTGTATATCTTGTGGTAAACTTCTTGTGTATATGTCATTCTCCCTACGTAAACATAGGAAATCTTTGGAGATATATTCTCCACCTCCGTCATTTCTCAGCATTTTGATGTAGCGCCCACTCTACTTCTCAACAAGAGCTTTGAAGTGGTAGAAATATTCAAACAATTCACTCTTCTGTTTCAAGAAATACAACCATGTCTTTCTGGTGTAATCATCTATAAATGTCAAAACATAATGGTTTCCAGCTAAATATGGCGTTTGCACTGGTCCACACAAATCTGAGTGGACAATCTCCAAGGGTGCCTATGCCCTTATACTCTTCCCTACTAGGAATGCTTCTCTGTGTTGTTTGCCCAAGATGCAACCTTCACATAGGCTGTCTAGTTTCTCTATGAGTGGTAATCCTCTTACCATCCCTTTTCTATGCAAGAGGTTCAAGCCTCAAAAATTAAGATGTCCAAATCTCAAATGCCATAACCAGTTTTCGTCTTTCACTTCTTCTTGAAAGACTTCTTGTGTGACTACTGCTACCACACCTTCTTCCTTCAAGTCTGTTCCGAGCTTGAGAGGAAACATCCTATTCTTTGTCATGTGCACTTCTGCAATGAATATTTTACTTGGAGGTATGTCCATGATAGTACACACATTATTATTAAAAAACACATTATATCCCTTGTTCACAAGCTGTCCAATGCTTAGAAGTTTATATTTCAGGCTAGGTACATAATATACATTTGGCACAAATTTATTTTCTCCCTTCCTTGTGAGTATTGACACTCTTCCTTTTCCCTTAACAAAGAATTTTCTCTCAATCCCCATTGTCACTTCAAACTTCAAATTTTCATCCAGATTGGCAAACATTGCTATGTTTCCAGTCATGTGGTTACTACAACCTTAGTCTAAGAACCATACATCTTCATGTTTTTCTTGTGCTACATTACATGTTAGAAGCACATTACTCTGGTTCTAATCTTCTTTTGAAAAATTTTCATTTTTCCTATTATTCATGTCATTATGTTTCTTTCTACATTCATTTGCATAATGGCCATAATTTTTACAATAATTACATTAGACTCGGGATTTATCATACCTTTGTCCTTGTGCTTGACCCTGTCTTGAGCCTTCGCTTTGATTCTGGTTGATCCCCCTTCCACTTGTGCTTGCAGAGTTGTTTCTTCCACTTGTCTGTGGGCTTCTTCCTTTTCCTTGGTAGTTTGATCTTCCTTAACCTCTACCTTGACCGAAAGACATTTGTGTCTTGAATGCATGCTACAATGAGGATTTTTTTGTTCTGTTCAGTCTATGTTCATGATACATTAGGGATGCACAAACCTCATCCACTGAAAATTGTGAGAGATCATTGGTCTCTTCTATTGCCACTACTATGGCGTCAAATATTGAGGGTAGACTTCTCAAGATTTTCTCCACTATTCTTCTTTCCTCAAGTGTCTCTCCATGAGACCTTATCTGGGTAACCAACCCAATCACATGTGTGAATAATGAGTCTATGTTATCAGATTCTTTCATACAGAGAGTTTCAAAATCTCTCCTCAGCATTTGTAGCTTTTTTGTCTTCACCTTCTCCATGCCTTGATAGGCTGTTTTGAGAATATCTCATGCCTCCTTGGAATTTGTTGCCGCTGCAATGCTTGGAAAAATACTCTAATGTATTTCTTGATAGAGATAGAAGAAGGCTCTGGAGTGCTTCTTCTTATTATCTCTCAACAAATCTCTTTCTACTGCTGTCAAAGCAACCAACGCTACCGCGTCTGCTGGTTCTTGGAAACCTTGTTCCACCAACTCCCATATATCTTGTGAAGCAAACAGGGCTCTCATTGTAATGGCCCAATAATCATAGCTCTTCCCATTAGACTGTAGTAGTTGGGGATTCGTTAGGCTGCTGCCTGCTGCTGCCATAATGACAGTGTTAAACAAACAATATTCTCGACTGTATAAACAAGAAACCTTCTCACTGTTGTAAAAGCTTTCTCATTGCTGGAGACTTATGCTTCTGCAAAAAAATCTTACAACTTCTTCAGTAAAGAGAGATTTTTATTTTATTGAGAGCCTAGACCTGCTTTGATACCATGTTGAGAATTTTGAATGCAATTAGATAGAGGAAATCCGTCTCCCCAATCACAGGTAATACAAATAATTTCAGAAATTTAAGAGTCAATACACAGGAAGTGATACACAGGAGAGGAACAAATTTCTTTTTCATTCCATCACTCTCATACTCTAAATGAAATTACATTTATGTTTTTTATCAAAATGGCGGAAGCCTGTAAAACATAAATCTAATTAATGCTGCTTCACTACTGAATTGGCGTTAAAAAACATTTTTTTTTTGGGTTTTCAAAAGACCCATTTCTGCGTTTAATCGACATGCAGGCTGTATTCTTCTTATGCACAAAAAACATGTGAAAACATGTTCAAACACACAAAATGGTGGACCTCAAACTTTATGTGATTTGGCTTGAGTCCTCATCGCAGATCGCAGATCGTCGAGCTTAAATTTTATCTGACACGAACACGGATAAACATAAAAGGTTTTCGGCGTGATGTGCGATGGCGCAATCCCATCACAAAACAAAAAACATATGCTGCGACAATTTATGGGAAAATATAAACGGTTGCGAATACGATGTGCAATAGCATGATCGCATCGCATGTCAAATAACTTAACTTGAGGCTGCGGAAAGGTAAGCGGGTCCTGCCGATATTGCATCGATGGAGACTTAACTTAACATTGGAAAATTGCTTGCGAGTAAATCCTAAGAGTTGCGAAATGTGCTGTGTGAAAAAAGTAAGTGAATGTGGTAGATGGAATTAAACGCAGAGTTTAAGCCTCAGTACTCTATTTTGATCTTTGTGTGGATTGCATGAAAACACCTCTAGCTTCTCGGATGTGCTGCTGTCCTTCTTTGTTGTCAAAATTGATGGAATTTGTTGGCTACGCCACTTCTCATTCATGGCGATGGTTGGGAGTAAAATTCCAACAATTACAATGTGATAGGTTTATAATCGATTGATTTTTTCTTTATACTTTATTCGTTTATATTTTTTCCCAAGTACACGGCATGCTGTTCATGCTTACCACTTCAAAGATTTCCTTAAATTCAATGTGTGGCCAAAAGAAAAGTATCATATGAATAGTTGTGGAAAATAAAATTAGGGTGAGTTTAAAGGGTAAAAGTGTTTAAAGAAACTGAGATTGGTGCACAGTCACTTAGTTCAATTTAGAGAGATGGTTGTGTAAATTTGTTGGAACATATATTTCGACAATGAGAAAATGACAAAAATTCATGTATTTGACATTGTCAAATGGTAGATAAATGTTTTTTAATAGCTAGTTTTAACAGTTATTTCTTGGTAACGATATGTTCTCACTATTTATTCAATAAGATCAATTTTATTCTTCACTTTGTCTTGAGGATGAACCATAATAGATGATTCAAAATGTCCACCAAATCTGAATGATGTGATTAATGGGAAAGGAATTTATTATGTCGTAAGAAGTTTCTTTTTGAAAACAACTGTCCTAAGTGCCATTGTGTACCGGTTTTCACAATTGAATAGAATGTTAGACGATTGAAGATTTTTAGGTCCTAGGATTAATAGTTAATAAATAAGAGAAAACTAATAGTTAAAGAAATTAATGGGGAGGTTCAACAACTAATCAAATAATTGTTTCTTGCTTAACTGTTTCTAGATGGATTAAGTGGAGGCTTATTCCCTTCTAGATATTTTATCTGAATGTGTGTGTCGGCCTCTTTTATGGAAACTAAATCCCACTAGTAAGGAGGGATTTACTTGAAGCTATTATTTCTCTTCCAAACCTCAAATAAAACAAAACAATGAAATATGAGAAATCCAATAGAAATGTGAAAGAAAAAAGTTTTTTCACTTCCAAACTTCAGATCAAACAAGGCAATGAAATATGAGAAATTCAATAGAAAAGTGAAAGCAAAAAGCTCTTACATTTTCCCTTGAGTTCTATTTTTTTTTTCCCAGAAAACTCAGATTCAAGGTGGATCTGTGCTTTGTTATCGCCTGGTAAAATTAAAACGCAACATTTTAAATCCATTCTCTTCTTCTTACATATCACATTTATATTTTATTTTGATATTCAATGAAAGGTACTCTTTCAGTTTCAAACTTATGTTTCTTTTCCCAAATTTTAGTTTCATTCCACCTCGAATCGATATAGAATTAACATGGGAAAAGCCATCCAGTAAGTTCTAGCTCTCGGAATAAGCTGGAATTAAATATTTATAGTCATGGGACAATCGTATGAATTTTATGCAAATCCTGAAGCAAGTTTCAAGGATTCATGGACATTTCTTTCTGATGCGGCCATAATTTTTTTTATATGAGAAAAGAACCTTAATTTCAATCAAACACGAGATACCATACAAAAGTAAAAGTAGTTCTTCTAAAATCCCATTGTCATATTAAATACATAAAATTATCCATTGCATTCATTTCCTGCTTCTACCTTTTGTTAGCATGTCCTTGTTGTGTGAACTGAATAGTCTAATCACACCTACAAATATGGAAATTGGTAAGAAAAACAACTAAAGGAAAATACTTAATACTTAGTTAAGGAAAACCATTACCTCAAACAGTAAATTTCATTGTAAAATATGGATAGCAGTCTTACAAGCGAAATCAATAGTTTAGTTAATTGGTTAATGTACCATGAATTACAAGCCGTTGATGGAAGCAGGAATTGTTTTGATCAACAATTTAGTTAATTGGTAAATGTACTATAAATTACATGGCGTTGATGGAAGCGGGAATCACATTTATTTTCATGTGACTGATATTTTAAATTTTAAATTTTATGTCATGGAAAATCAAGTATAAGTAATATTTTATATGAGAAGTAATATTTTATGAGAAGCAATATTTTATTATATGAGAATTATGAGAATTATAATTGAAGTTTTATATAATATTTTATAAATAATTAAAGTTATTGTGTTTAGGGGTAAGTTTGTGTATTTTGGAATAGGATTTTTATAATTTTAATTTAATTATTTATTAAATGGATGGTAGGAATGTAATTTTAGTGGAATATTATACCAAAAAAGAATAAGCCCAGGAACTCTCTTAGTAGGTGATTATTATACCAAAAAAGACTAGCTTTGTGACTCGAAATACACTAGCTAGACTCCCTATAGACACTAGCCCTTTCCTTCCCTATTTAGTTTGATTGACTTGAGACACTAGCCCTTCGTAGCACGAGTTCAGACTTGAAGGCGCTAGTACGAGTTAAGGCTTTAACTTGAAGGCGTTAGCAGAAAGCTTTCTGCCACTATGTCGTACGTAGCTAGGTATTGAAATCAGCCACAGTTATGTCGTAGCAAGCTTATGTTGTAGCAAGCTTCCAGCCACTCAATAAAAATATCAATGTCGCAGCTAGGTCTCTAACTAGCAGGTCGTACTACGCAAGTCTTTCAAGTCTTAACTCAAGAAATCCTGCGAGTCTTAACCCTCCAGGGGACCTTCAAGTCTTAACCTTCCAGGGGACCTTCAAGTCCCTCGAAAGACCTTCGAAATAAAAAGACCTTCTAGCTATATATTAGCTTTGTTACTTTACTTGCCTTCACCCGTAGACACTAGCGGGAACCTTCTAGCTAGATATTGGCTTTGGCATAAACACTGGCATAACTGGACCTGTAAATACTTTATAAATAAAAAATACTTTATAAAGACGTCCTAAAATACTTTATAAATAAAAATACTAAACCTTCAAGTTAAAGTATTAAAACTCATAACCTGCCCGGTAATTAGAGAGATCATAAAGAGGGTCCTTAGGCACTCGACCAACGAGAGAGGAATAACTCCCGATAAGTATTTAGGTAGTTTCCCCTTTCCATAGTAGCTTAGCGTTATTCGTCGATTCCCAAATGGAAATGAAATGAATTAGAAACATGAAAATAGAACTATGTTGATTCACCGAAGGATATAGATATAGAAGCTGATTCACCAATATAGAAGTCGTCTTCACCTACCTCCCTCATAGCGGGAAATAGCCGGTGTGGGATTGGTCCATCCAAGATTAAGATTTTTTTACTAAATTAATTATGTTCGCTTTGCTTCTTTAATTAAATTCGATTAATTAATTATCATATAAAATGAGTTATATTTTTTTGAGCATATGGTATTGATAAACCATAATATTAACTCATGATATTATAACAAAGATATTTATATATATTAGCAATCACTATAATAAAATAAAATAAATTTTCTTGAATAAATTTTATTTTTATTTTTTTTAAATATATAGATGTTGAACTTATATATTAATTAGTTTTATAATTAATAATAATAATAATGACAAATCAAACTATAATTAATTTAAATTAATTAATTATTTTTTAATTTAAAAATATAATATGTATTATAAATTAAGTGTTATAATTTAAATAAAATAATATGTACTATAAACTAAGTGTACTATAATAGGTAGTAATTTATATTTATATAAATTTATTAATAATTTAATTTATATAACTATAACAATATTTTATAGCCATCCATCATAAATCTCTTCAACTTTTTGAATATGCCATATGAGATTTCGATTTTGTCTTATCTATTTATATTTATCTTATCATTAGTTTTCAAATCGTATTAAAATGTCAAAACAACCATCTTGAATTTGCCCAGGTATATAAGATTTCGATTTTGTCTTATTTGTTTATATTTTTCTTATCATTCGTTTTCAAATCGTGTTAAAATACCAAAATGATGGTTGGAACGTAAAGTATCTTAATTACAATGTTTGTGTATTAAATTTTACATTAAAAAACTAATGATTAATTGTTAATTTTTCTCTTTGCTCCCTACATACTTTTAATTGAATATAAAAATCCACCATCTACATAAACGGTGTATTGGCATCCCCATATTTTATATATCGTAAACATTTCCATATTTTATTTATGGAATACCTGGTTCTGCATAATAGATGTAGCTATGCTTGTGCTTTTACCTCAGATTTCTTTTTGGATAAGCAAGCTTTGAATGTCCCATCTCTGTTGTGGCCACTTATTATTGTAATGTTCACAATGAAATGGTGCATTATTTAGATTTACTTATATCTAAGTATGATGTAACTACGACATGATCGTTAATAAATTCGTGGGTGACGAAACCATATATAGAAGCTAGTCATCAACTTCTGTATATTTTAAATTAAAGATAATGTTGTGAATGAGCCCTGTCTATATTTTGGGTCAAACAAGAAGTTTTGATTATGATGTGAAAGAGTTCTCTATATTTTAGGTGAAAGAGAAAGTGGTGAATGAGCCAATTTCTTTATGAACGAAAGGCATTTTATGCCCAATTATTGATTTTACATATCTATTTTATGGATATACAAATATACCATCCACATAAACTAATAAGCTCAGGCGTGAATGATCCATCTCTATATTTATATCCAAACATGAGGTGGTGAATGAGCCATTTGTCACCTCCTCCGCTTATTATCTTTTTCATCATAGTAGGAGGTGTTTTGTAAGACTTTTACCTTGAATTTCTTTCCAGATCAACAAGTTTTGAATGACATATCTCCATCATGATTACTTGCTATTATAAATTTCACAATGGAATCGTGTGTGCACTTTTACCATGGATCTCCATTCAAGATAGATGATTGTTTACTTGATCTTTCACCTTGAATCTCACCATTTATCTCTGGCAAATTGTTCAAATTGTTTAAGCATATTAAAATCGAGTAGTCTTTAGTGTGATTTTTTGAAGGTTTTTATGGTGACTTTTTATGGTGTAATTTCTCTAAATTCCTGCGGGAATTTATTGAAAAGAGAAGTTTGATTGCTAACTTTGCACAATCGAAGTTCTCTAGAGATTTTTGAGGATGCTGAATCCATATATAGAGTCAAAAAACCAGTTTGAATAACAAAAACCAAGATTTTACCTCAAAATTTTTCACCTAATTCCGACACTTAAACTTCAAAAAAGTAAATATCAAAGTCCTAACACTTATTTTCTAATTAATTGTCTTGAGTTAAATTCTCTAACACCGCTCCGCATATTGAGGAACATGGGATGGTAAAATAAGTTAAACAAAGTACGGTCCTAACACTTATTTTCTTATTAATTGTCTTTAGTTGAAGATTCTCTGACATCGCTCCGCAGATTGAGGAACATGGGATTGTGAAATAAGTGGTAACAAGACTATGTGCCTTGATGATATTTCATCTCAGCACCCCTCTGCATATTGAGGACCATGGGATTGTAAAATAAGTGGTAACAAGGCTACGGGTCTTGATGATATTTCTTCTCAGCATCAGAAGAAGAAACGAAAGGGATTAATATGTTATGAAATAAAGCAAACATAGATATAAAAGTTTTAGGAAATAAATGACGAACAATTTTGGAGATTATCAATTTGATGCAAACTTCAATATAAGTTAGAAAAGTCATTTGTTAGTAAATTTGAATTAATTTTTCTTTATTAATAACATATTTTGATTTAAATGAATATTAATATGGAAATGATTTGATCTATATAGATGTGGTTGGATTGTAACTCTATTAATACATTTCTTTATAGCCTAGATTGTTAGAGCAAAGCCCTTTTCCTCTGATTGGTTAAGTGGAGAGAAAGTTGTCACAAGTTGAGTTGTGTAAACTAATACATATATCTTCCATCCGCCCCCTTCTCTAGTTAGTAAATTTGAATTATTTTTTGTAACATCCATACAATAATTACTTCCATTTACACAAATAAAATAAAATAAAATTAGTTGCTCTTTACTATCATTATGATACTAACATATAGAAACATCAGTCCATGAAATTATTTACTAAGAACCTTACATTTCTCATTTATATATATTTACATTTCATTCACCATATCAACTCACTCTTCAGAAAAGAACATGTTTATTCTTGAAATTTCCAACCTGAATGATAATTCTAAATAATAGTTAGAGAGACTAAAGTTTAATACTTAAACAATCATTTTGGAAATATAAAATAGTACCCAAGTTTTCTAACTCCGAGTCTACATGCATAATAATGTCTTTTCGAAGTTTGAATGGTTAAACATATAGTACTTCATTGAATTCGATGGTTCCGTTGGGATCTCCACCGTGTTTGACATTAATGTATTGCGTACCATATCGCGTCGATTAAAATTGCGATAATGTAATATGTCTTTGTTAGTACTTTAGATTACCTCATTTCATATGGTAACCATTGCGAATATTGAATGTCGATATAGTTGTATTGAAGGGTTTTAATTAATAGTTTTTATTATTGCATATTTCAATTGTTGTGTTGATCTCCACTTGTCCCATGCATTGATTTTGGCAATTTTGACCATCTGATCCTTATCTCTGGGAAATCGACAGTGACAACGCAGGGGGAGGATGGTTAGGGTAACCACCCACCCCATTCTTCTACCTATTATTCATTTCTCCCGCCATTGTGGTCAGGATTTAGCTCTGCAATCTTTGTTCGTTTCTCATGTTAAACTTTAGGGATTTCCCTTTATGATACGGTGTCATACACTGGATGACCATGCCACTCGGATCTCTCAGGTCCATGGAGGTTTACGCTGTGTTTTCTTTCAATCTCTGTTGGCCATCATATTAGGTGTAATTCCTGCAATTCATTCTTTATAAGTTTGTTTTCCTGTTTGCAACAAAATGGCAGTATGAAGAGTTGTGACTCTTTGTTCTTTTCTTAGGTCCTCTCACCTCTCCAGGGATTCAGTTCCATCTCAGAGAGATATTTACTGACTATGTCTCTGCGAAGCCTACTAGGCCTTCACAACACCACATGTATAATTTTTCAACTGCCTTATATTACGATTCCTTCTTATTTAGTTTTTGGTTTTTGTTTTTCTTCATGGTTGTAACCCCCACAACCTCTGTTGTGGACACAGGTTTTGGAAGGCCGAAAGCAATGGTCTTCGGGATTCTTCTAAGAGTTACACTCTTTACTTCATCGGCAAGTTCGTCTCTTATTCACTGCTCTGAGACCATGGACTCTATTAGCTATTTTTTCTCATGTTGGTAACCACTACTACCCCCTCTGTCTCTTGTAGGGACTATGAGTTTTTCCCTCGTGAACGATTTTTGCCTAGCCATTGTTTTCTTGTTTACTGGTTAAAGTTTACAGTTGGGTTTAAACTTGGGCTTTGCCCTCTTTGCCGAACTACTTAGTTCTTGTTTTAATTAATTTGTATCAAAATATGTTGAATGAGAGAAAGGACTTCGTTCCTCAATTTATTTTCTGGGTGTATTTCTATTTGGTACTTTGTCCATTACTTGGAATTTCTGTCAATTTACCGCTACTCTATATTTATCTATCGGTTCCTCCTGCATGTATTAGTTCCAGCTTCAAGTTATCTCTTTCGTGTTTCTTTATTTCAGTGAATGAAAAATATAAGGGTTATCCTTAATATAAATGAGGACTATCTATTTTTGTTAAGTTCTATACTTTACTGTCATGTATTTTTCTGGTTAATATCAGGCTCTATTGTGCATTATTTGTTCAATAAATACTAGAATGTAAATCTGTATTCTTCTGCACAATTTGTCTTATAATTTCAATTTCCTACTAATGTTCGTAAGGAAATGTTTAAATATAAATCTAAATATACTTATATTTATTCCGGGTTAATGGAAAAAGGGACATGAACCTATACCCATCCCTCGGGTCCCTCGGGTCTGGGTACTAAACCTGCAGGCCAATACCCATGCAATTTCTTTCTGCATAATAAACCTTTGGTCTGCATTCTCCTAGTGCATTGTTTACTATGTTCACTGGTTTTTTATCTTTTAATGCACTGTTTTCACATCAATTTTTTGTCAATGCGTTTGATGATAATAACTCCAGGTTGTTAGAGAGAATATCAATTCCATCATAATTTATATTTACAGAGTTGTTTTAGCATACTTTTTTTTGTTGTAACCCTTATTTTATTATTGACAATGGATACTACTTATAAACATTATAGCATAGAATAAACTTATATTTATATCATATAGTAACACTAACTATAACATTTATAACTGGAATTTCATTTATAATTGTAACTTACAATAAAAAATACCTGTAATAAATTATAATGTTATTATAAAGTTTATTCTTGTTGTTATCAATGTTTAAACAGTAAATTCAAGATACTTAAATATGTATCTTAGAGGTTTCTTCTAGTAACTAATGGTCCTCTCAACTTTGAACGAGGCTATCACGTCCTCTGCTCCCCCTTGCTCTTCACCAGCATTTAAGTACCCTCGAGACAAGAAATTAGACCGATCAAATCCAGCTTCACTTTCTTGAGTATTTCTTTGAGTCCACTGTCTCACAAGTTTTATTTTTTACTCAAGGCATTTATTTGATTATCTTTTTTTTTTAACTAAAAAAAAAAAGATAATATATTTAAAGAACTGTTAATGAATACCTTATTCGTTACTCATTGGGAATATACCATAACAAGTTTATATATCAATAAGTAAATTAAAACAGAGTGTTACAGTTTGAGTGTATATTAATTACATATGCTGATTTAAATGAATACTATTATGAAAATTGTGCTTATAATTTTTAATAAGTTTTAAATTTTAGAAACATGATTTGTTTAATATTAAATTTATCATAGTTGGTAAATATTGATAATATCAAAATATTTAATTTATAATACATCTCATATAACTAAACTAAAAAAAAATCATGAAAACTAATTAAAGAATAATTTTATTTCAAATTATTATTTTTATTATATATATATATATATATATATATATATATATATATATATATATATTTATTTTTTTTTTCTTTTTTTCTTTATTGATATTTAAGCTCACTTATCATAGAGACTCTTAATTTATTAATAGGATTTGTTATAATATCATGACATATCAATACTGCATGCCTAAAGACACTTCAAATATCTATTGTTCATATAACATATTTTTAATTAATTAATTTCATAAAAAAAGACATAAATATTTTGAAAATAAATGTCAACCAGTACATTCTTAAAAATATTCTCAGATATTATTAAGAAATTAAATACTTAACTTCCAATTAATTATTATTATTAATTAAATTCTAATTTTGAAAATTTATTTCATAATAAACACCTTGAAATATTTCAAAACTATTTAATCAATATAAACATTAATAACTTTAAAATCCCAACTTTAAAATATCATCATTATTTATATTAAAATCCCAATTTTAAAATCCTCATTATTTATATTTTAAGGTTAGAGTGATCATTATGCTATAACTTAAAAGATTGTTTTAAAGTATAGAGAGAAGTATTAAAGGGACTTTTTAAGGTAACCAAATAAGTCTTTATCATTAGTTGAATGAACTTTAATATATTTAATAATATGTGGAGTAATATATTTGTTTGAGATGGTTTAATAAACATATTGATAAAGTATTAATCAATGGAATTTCAATTTGACTTGTTATTTTCCAAGTTTTATAGTTTAAAAGATTAAGCTATACAAAATCTAAGTGCTTAATGAGAATTTCAAGGTATTGATTTTAATTATGCCTTTTCTAATTTAAATAAAGAGAATTACAATAAAAATATTGTGATTTTTTAAATTTCTATTCATTTATTTTGGATTTAAATTCACTCTCTTGTAAATGATTTTCCATTTATATATTCATTGATATTTCAAATCAATTATTGCACTAAGATTTTATAAATATGTAACATATATTTTATAATTTAAAATATATATTATAATTATATAAAAAATAAAATACTTTTTAATCATTAAAAAAATATATCTCATGTTATATGTTAATTTTAGAAATATTAATTAATTTTTAAAATGTTAATATTGTGTGGTCTTCTAATGTTAATATTGAGTGTGTTTTTTTCCATCAAAATTTAGAGAGACATAATCCATTTTCTGTACAGTGTGCTACACAAACATATTGTACTCCAATCCCCAAGCCCTAGTGCTGATTAATAAAAAAATTGTCAATGTACTCAAGGTTGGCAAGGAGATACAATGTGCTACACAAAAATATTGTGCTCCAATCCCCAAGCCCTAGTGATGATTAATAAAAAAATATTAGTGTACTCAAGGTTGGCAAGGAGATTGACGTGAAGAGAGAGAAATGTGTTAGTGTTCATCCTTCATCTCCTTGGTTTTCCATTTTTATATATCAGTTATGTTGATGTGATATATTGCAATAGTTCAATTTTCTTTGTTAATTGTCTCTCATATATGTACAATTTGAGAGAACATTATCTCCAAGAGTTTACCATCTGCTTATTATTGTGTGAGATTTAAAGAGGTAGAGAGATTGGGAGTCCTACCATATGGTCAAGTAATTTTTGAGCCAACATATGTAATCCCATGAAGTTGTTTTTATGAGAATATCTAATAAAATATGGTGAAGTTTTGCATCCATTGCTTATATAGTATGATTGAATTTATAGTTTAAATTTATGCTTGAAACAACATTACAATTTGAGGCACCATATTAAGAATATTGGCATAGAAACCATTTTTATAATAATACCATTGAGTAACATAATTTTTTTTAAATAAAAATTCGTAATTTTTATTTATATAAAAATACAAATGCACAAGACATAAGTAGTTAATACAAATGCACAATATGAGTTACATAATTAGATAATATCTAATTATATCTATGTTCCTTTATATAAAAAACGAGTTCCCTAAAATTAAAACAAAAAACTTGTGCAAAGTAGGATAATGCCATAAAAAAAAATATATTGCATCATTTGTTTGTTTGTTGTAGGATAATTCCATACAAAAAAGGTATATTGCATCATTTGTTTGTTTGTATCGAGGGTTGTAACACTGAGTTACTTTGAATTTATTTTTAGAAAATTCTCTTTAATTATTTATATATATTTGAAAAGGTGATAAGTGACAAGGATGTTCTGCCTCACTTTTGGCAATGTTATCTTATAAAATCATCTCTCTTATATGCCAAAACAATAATCAATATTTCACACAAATGAATAAAACACATAAATCAACAAAAACATAAAAATTGATCACATTAGTAATGTTTTCGTGCAGTTGGATCAAAATCATGTTTGAAATGGAAGGGTTGTGAATGCTACATAGATAAAAATACTCCTCAATAAAATAATTTGTTTCAGGAAAAGAGAACTATTTTTCAAAAATAAACAAATTTTTCCTAAAAATTGGCAATGTTGTCATAAATTCAAAATCATTGAAAGGTGATCATTGAATCAAATGTTATCCAACAATAAAATAAAATAAATAAAACTAACTCTATGTTAGAAAAAAAAATTACATTACTTTGCAACTCAAAATGTTTCTTTACAATTTCAGAGATGATGTTCTTAGAGGAAACATTAGAGCATTCTAGATTTTACACCAAAAATTATCAATAATTGGGAGCTGATGTCTCGCTTATTTTTTCTAATATGCGATATCTGAAATTTAAGAGGTTGTGATGCAAATTTAGATTTTGAAAGATAGACATCATATTTTTCATTATAATTTTATTTTATTTAGATTATATAATGTCATCTACTACCTGTATTTTTTCAAAATATATCAAATATTTTCTATTGGAACTTCAAAGATCATCTTTGAAGATTAATATGATATCTATATTGGAAAGGTTTTTCTAAATTTCTCAGTCTCTCTCACTTACTTACTCTAAATACCCAGGTATGTTAACTACACATTCATTCCTACCTATTTCTCTCTTAATCTTTTCTTTCTATCTTTTCATTTTAAACATCGAACAATAGAGATAAACCCTGGTTTCGAATGCTTACCCGAATGAGATGGACCCTACAAGGTTGTACTTACGAAACCATAGTTACACAACACTTAACCCGATGGAACCACAGTTTATACAATGCCTCACATAAACAACCACACATAACAAACTCACACAATAAGGAGCACTAGTCAGAGCCAATTGTGGATCATTGACAGACAATCCTGATTTCTAATCATTGTTGAAAGTCAATATACAATCATTGCCATACTCGTTAGACTACTTCTATTTTATTTTATTTTTATTAGTTGTCTTCTTTTTCTCTTCCAATTTTTCCATAAAGGTCATATTTGACATCATTTTTGATAGTTGAGGTTCATCCAAACATTCCTAGGCATCATTTTTTTGTTTGCATCCGAGTTTGTGATACTAAGTTGCTTTGAATTTACTTCTTATTAGACAAATTTGCTTAATCATCTATATATATCCGCAAAGGTGATAAAGGCGATAAGTGACAAGGCTTCTCTGCCATATGATATGTTTGTGAAAATTAAAAATATTTCTTTAGAATTTCAGAGATGATGTTCTTAGAGGAAACATTGGAGATATTGAGCATCAAGGATTGCATTGCACTAGAGTTTCCCATCAACGTTGCAAGTTTCACACGAAAAGTTATAAATAATTGGGAGTTGATGTCTTTTTCGTCTATTACTTGATGATGTTTGAAATTTGTGAGTGTGGAGACTCCCATGGAATTTTTTCTCATGGTAAACATGGAATATTTATTAAAAAATATTAAATATCACCAACATTATAAACAAGACTTTCAAAATCTAAATGGCATCTCTAATGTAAATGCCATCAAAATTATAAAGAAAACCCATCAAAATATAAATGCAATATTAATATACTCCTAAAAGAAAATTTAAAGCCATAGCATTTTGCAGAAGGTTTTCTGGGGGGTGAATTTAATTACGATGTGATAGGTTTATAATTGTTTGAATTTTTCTTTATAAATTATTCATTTACTTTTTGGCCAGAGTATATGGCACCCTGTTCTTGCCTACCCCTTCTAACATTTTCTTAAATTTAATGAGCTACCAAAAGAAAAGTAATTACAGGTTTCATATGAATGTTGCAAAATGGAAATAAAACAACAGAGGGATGTGTTTCCCCCTTTCAACACAGAGAATGCAATATGTGGAAGTAAAATCACACACAGACAAAGAGCGAGAACACACAGGAGAAGATTTTTTTTTTCTATTCACTCATCTCTAAAAACATATGAAAATATCATTCCCTTAATACAAAATGGCAGAGCCTGTAAACTTAATGATATTAAATGCTCGATGAGATGGATAACCACATAATCGTCCTTCTGCTGTGAAGGTCCGATTCTCAACAAAACAATGTACAAAACACAAACTGTTGGACTTGAATTTTATGGGTTTCGACTTAGAAACCACATCACATCCGCGCCCTCATTGCAAATCACATTTGGGTGATTTTAACTTTTAACTGGCACAATACGGGAAAACTTAAAAACTTGTGATTGTGATGTGCAATGGCATTATCGCATTGCAACATAAAAACTTTAACTTGCAGGCGCTATCCGTTGAGCTTTATGATATGCGATTGTGATTGCATCACAACTTATAACATTTACTTTGCGGTCACTATCCTCCTAAGCTTGCGATGTGTGATTGCGATTGCATCAAAACTTAAATGAAATACCTTGCGGGCACTCAAAGGTAAGTTGTAAGATATACAAAGTGTGAAATATGGGTGCCAAAAAGGTAAACAATAAAACATGTGAAGTGCGATATTTAAGTTTTTCGATGTGCGAGGACGATGTCGCATCGCAACATCACAAGTTGTGGTGTGGGGCTTAAAAGCTAAATGGTAAAATGTGCGAAGTGCGATATGCAGGCACTTAAACGTCGGGAAGTGAGAAAAAGAGAAAAGGTAAAGAAAAGGCAAAACCAAGGTTTTCGTGTGGTTTGGTAATGCGGTAAGGTTAAGGGTCCCACTATATATCACATCGACGGAATTTTAAGTTATGCGAAGTGTTAAGGAGTAGAAGGTAAAACTTGTTGGCTACGATATGCAGACAAGAGGTAAGTAAATGTGGTGGGTAAGAAATAATGCAGAGTAAAGGCTCTGGTACTCTGTTTCTGATATTGCGTGAAAACACCTGCGGATTTGGATCCTGGGCTTTGTCCTTCCCTGAAAAAAAGTTCAATGTAAGTGTGGGTTGCTTCCATTTTTATTCATGGTGGTGGTTGGGAATATTTCGAACACTCCCCCTTAATCAAAACTACCACCATCAACCATTCCCAAACATTTTCTTAGGTAAACAAAAATTTTCAGTCCCAATGGCTTTGTGAGGATATCTGCAAATTATTCCTCTGACCTGCAATGTTGCAACATAATTTCACCATTCTCAGCTAATTCCCCTATGAAATGGTATTTGGCATCAATATGCTTTGTTCTCATGTGGAAAACATAATTCTTTGACAATGCAATTGCTAAACTGTTATCACAGAAAATTGTGATTCCTTTGTCTTGTTCATGACATAAATCCCTCAACATCCTTCTCATCCAAACTTCTTGAAATGTTGTTGATGTTGCTGCTACATATTAAACTTCTGTCGTTGATAATGAAACTATTGGTTTCTCTTGGAAGCCCATGAAATGGCTCCCAATTCGAAATGAAAATTATACCCTGATGTGCTCTTTCTGTCATCAACACTTATAGCCCAATCACTGTCAGTGTAACCAATCAGCTTAAAATCATCAGTTTCAGAGTATAGAACACCATACTCCTTTGTTCCATTTACATAACTCAGTGTTCTCTCATTTTCTTGCTAATGTGTCTGCTTGGGTGTCTCCATGAATCTAGATATCAAACTTACTGCATACATTATATCAGGCCTAGTTGTCGTTAAATACATTAGACTTCCAGCCATGCTTTTGTATAATGTCGAATTGACATTATTGTTGCAATATTCCTTGCTCAACTTCAACCCCATGACAGTTGGAGTTGATGATGGCTTGATGTTCTGGATATTGAACCTTTTTAAAATCTCTGCAACATACTTTGCTTGGGAGATAAAAATACCCTTTTATGTTTTCTTTACTTCTATGCCCAAAAAATATCTTAACAAACCCAAGTCAGTCATTTCAAACTCACTTTTCATGACTTCTTTGAAATCAACAATGAGAGAAACATCATTGCCTATAAAAATCAAATAATCTACATACAAAACAACAATAAGAATTTTACCGTCATTTTATTTTATGTAGAGTGTGTGTTCACCATCACACTTGTCGAACCCATTTTCCATCAGGTAAGCATCAATCCTGTTGTACCATGCTCGTGGTTCTTGCTTTAGCCCATAAATAGCTTTCCATAGCTTACACACCTTGTGTTCTTGGCCTTCTATTTCATAGCTAGGAGGTTGTTCAACATAGACCTCCTCTTTCAGCACTCTATTCAAGAATGTTGACTTCACATCCATTTGATAAACTTTCCATTTTTGTTGTGTTTCTATAAACAAAACTATCCGCACTGTCTCCATCCTTGCAACTGGTGTAAATATTTCCTCATAGTCTCTTCCTTGCTGCTGCTTGTAGCCTTTGACAACTACCCTTTCCTTGTGCCTTTCTATCTTGCCTTCAATGTTGCTTTTGGTCTTATAAACCCATTTCACTCCAATAACTCCCATCTGCCATTCATTTCTATTGCTCCTATTTCTTCATTCATTGCTTCAATCCACTTATCTTCTTTGACTGCATCTTCAAAATGGATTGGGTCATCAACATGAAAAAATAATGCAAATAAATATTTTAGACCAGCACTATTATCAACTTCTTCTTGCTCATAAATTTCACTTAAATTTTTGAATCTTGGTCTTGTATTTGTTGAAGATGTCCTTGGAGTTGCACTTGAACTCGAGGGAGTTGTTGATCCTTGTGGTGTGATTGTAGAAGCACTTCCTTGGTTTCTCAATGTTGTTCTATTTCTTGCTTGTGGTGTGCTCTGTTGATCTTGTGTAGGTGGAGGAGGAGCCACCGTTGAGGAGTTGCTTGCTGCAGTGCATTCCTCTTTCTCTTCATGAGACATACATGTCTTCACATTTACTCTATTCTCTAAACTTCGATCCCATGCTTCTTCTTCTATGAATTGAACATATCTGCTGATTATTACTTTATTGGTTGATGAATTATAGAGCTTGTAAGCCTTGGATTCATCACTGTATCCAAGAAATATACATTTCTCCCCCTTGTTGTCCAACTTCTTCCTTAACTGATCTGGGACATGTGCGTATGCCACACATCCAAACACCCTCACGTGAGTGAAAAATTTCTTTGTTCCACTCCATGCTTATTCTGGAACTCTATTCATAACACTTTTGGTTGTACATATATTTATGATATATGCTTCACATGAGACATATTTTGCCCAATAATCATTTGGCAAATGCTTTTCCTTCAACATGCCCCTTGCCATTTCCAGATGGTCCTATTCTTTCTTTCTGCAACACCGTTTTGCTGAGGTGTATACCTTGTAGTAAACTTCTTTTGAATTCCATGCTCCCTGCAAAAACGTAGGAAGTCTTTGGAAATATATTCTCCACCTCTGTTAGTTCTCAAAACTTTTACGTAGTGTCCACTTTTTCTTCTCAACAAGAACTTTTTAGTGGTAGAACTTTTCAAACACTTCACTTTTATGTTTTAGAAAATAGACCCATGTCTTCCTTCTGTAATCATCTATAAATGTAAAAATATAATGACTGCCACCTAATGATGGCATTTGCATTGGTCCACATAAATTTGAGTGGACAATCTGCAAAGGTACCTTTGCCCTTATATTCTTTCCCGTTGAAAATGATTCTTTGTGTTGTTTTCCCAATATCCAACCTTCACATAGGCTGTCTGGTTTCTCTATGAGTGGTAATCCCTTTACCATGCCTTTTCTATGCAACAAATTCAAACCTCCGAAATTAATATGACAAAATCTCAAATGCCATAATCAGTTCTCATCTTTCACTTATTCTTGAAAGATTTCTTGTGTGACAACTGCTACAACACCTCCTTCCTTCAAGTCCGATCTCATATTAAGAGGAAACATCCTATTGCTTTTCATATGCACTTTTGCAATGAGTTGTGTACTTGAAGGTGTATACATGATTGTGCACACATAATCTTTAAAAAACACATTGTATCCCTTTTGCATGAGCTGTCCAATGCTTATAAGGTTACATTTCAAACTAGGGACATAATAGGCATTGGGCATGAACTTATTCTCTCCCTTATTTGTCAAAACATTTACTCTCCCTTTCCCCATGATAGAGACTTTGCTATCAGTCCCCAATGTCACTTTAGATTTTACACTTTCATCTAGATTGGAAAACATTGCTATGTTTCCAATGATATGGTTACTACACCTTGAATATGATAAACATATATCTTCTTGTTTTTCTTGTGCTACATTACAAGCTATAAACAAATCTACATGGTTCTGATTTTCTTTTGTAAAATTTACACTTGTAAAGAATGATAGACTTATTTGGGTAACCAACCCAATCACATGTGTAAAAAATGAATCTATATTATCAGACTCTTTCATACAAAGAGTTTCAAAATCTCTTCTTAACATTTGAAGTTTTGTTTTCTTCACCTTTGCCATGCCTTGATAGGCTATTTGGAGGGTATCCCATGCCTTCTTGGACTTTGTTGTTATTGCAACCCTTGGAAAAATACTCTCATGTACTGCTTAGAAAATATAGAAGAGGGATTTGGAGTCCTTCTTCTTATTGTATCTCAATAAATCTCTTTCTTCTTGTGTCAAAGCATTATATGTTGTTGCATCTGTTGGTTCTTGGAAACCATTTTCCACCAGCTCCCAATATCTTGTGAAGCAAACAGGGCCTTCATTGTAATGGCCCAATAATCATAATTCTTACCATTGAACTGTGGTAGTTATGGATGATTCAAGCTTGTGCCTGTTGCTGCCATCTTGACTGTGTAAAAAAAACCTTTTGACTGTATAAAAAGCTTTCTCGCTGCTTAAAATAACCTTTCAGCTTCTTCAGTAAAGAGCTTGTTCTTTCACTGAGAGCCTAAACTTGCTCTAATACCATGTTGGAAAATGGAAATAAAACAACAAAGGGATGTGTTTCCCTCTTTTAACAAAAATAATGCAATATGCAGAAGTAAAATCACACACAAACAGAGGGCGAGAACACACAGGAGATGAATTTTTTTTTCTATTCATTCATCTCTAAAAACATATGAAAATTAAATTCCTTTAATACAAAATGGTGGAGCCTGTAAAATTAATGCTATTCAATGCTAGATGGGACAGATAACCACATAATCGTCCTTCTCTTGCAAAAGATTGATTCTTCACAAAACAACGTACAAAACACAAATTGTCGGACTTGAAATTTTATGGGTTTCAGCATCAAAACCACATCGCATCTATGCCCTCATCGCAAATTGCATTTTAGCAATTTTAACTTTTAACTGGCACAATACGAGAAAACTTAAAAACTTGTGATTGAAATGTGCGATGGCACTATCGCATCACAACATAAAAACTTTAACTTGCAGGCGCTATCCGTTGAGCTTTGCGATATGCGATTGCGATCGCATCAAAACTTATAACATTTACTTTGCGGGCGCTATCCTCTTGAGTTTGTGACTTGAGATTTCAATTGCATCACAACTTAAATGAAATAACTTGCGAGCAGTTAAAGGTAAGTTGTAAGATATGCCAAGTGCGAAATGTGGGCACCAAAAAGGTAAATGGTAAAACATGCGAATTACGATATTTAAGTTTTGCAATGTGCGATGATGATGTCGCATCGCCACATTGCAAGTTTTGGAGAGGGGCTTAAAAGGTAAATGGTAAAATGTGCGAAGTGCGATATGCAGGCACTTCAACGTCGAGAAGTGCGAAAAAGCGAAAAGGTAAAGAAAAGGTGGAAACAAAGGTTTACATGCGGTTTGGTAATGCGGTAAGGTTAAAGGTCCCACTAGATATCGCATCGGCAAAATTTAAAGTTCTGCGAAGTGTTAAGGAGTAAAAGGTAAAACTTGCGAGCTACGATATGCGGGCAAGAGGTAAGTAAATGTGGTGTGTAAGAAATAATGCAGAGTAAAGGCTCGGGTACTCTATTTCTGATATTGTGTAAAAACGCTTGTGGATTTGGATCCCAGGCTTTGTCCTTCCCTGCAACAAAATTCAATGTATGTGTGGGTTGCTTCCAGTTTTATTCATGGAGATGGTTGGGAGTATTTCCAACAATGAATAGTTGTGGGAAAGAAAATTAGGAGGAGTTTAAAGTGTAAATGTGGTTAGTTTGAATTTGCAAAGCGATATGGTTGCAAAAATTTTGTTGGAACATATACTTCTACGATGAGAAAATGAGCATGTATTTGAATTTCCAAAATTTTCATGAGGAGGTTTGACATTGTCCAATTGTATTTCTCAACTTTCTCCAGATTTAAAAAAAAAGGAGGAGAATTTGAAGTAGAAGTCGCACCGCTGTTGTGGAGACTTCGCAGATCCAGAAGATCCAACTTCAAAATATGGTTTGATGTTGGAATATGAGCATAGGACTTTTGTTAGAATGGAGGCCAAACATCTCCTTGAATTCCCAACATAATCGTGGAAATTTTCATGTTTTCGGAACCTCTTTTCCAACATTCTCCACCTTTAAGAAAAACACGAGAAATTTCAAGTTTTGCGTACGGTTGTGATCTATAATTTTCTTATTTTGTAAATGGTAATAATTTAAGGCGAATTTTCTTTTCCAGTCTATCCACCCATAAATATGTGGGGGCAATATATGCCTACCGCAGAATGATGTGCCTGCGTTAATCTTACGGTGAGCATTTAGTGCCTCGCGCATTTATGAGTGGATAAACTGAAAAATAAACTTTGCCATAATTTAAAAGTAGCATGAGATCCAACATTTTGCTTAATTTTGTAATACATGAATATCCTTTTTTACAAAAAGAGCTATCACATCAAGATATTCCAACTTTAAATTATAATAACGTCCAACAAAATTAACGGTACACTGCACTCTAATCTCATACACGGATCCGAGAGAGATATGATAATAATTATCTCTAGAAGGGAAATAAAGAGAATGAGACCATGTGGACAAATGTCGCTGTAAAAGTCATGGGTATCACTTTCCAATCGAAGATATCGAATTTTATGTTATGGTTTATGGGAAATGTAATTTAATATATATTTAGTATGAAAGCAATAAATTATTTTGGAAAATAATAGAAATTTTGGTAAAATTATGATAAAATTTGATAGAAATTTTTGAAAATCTAAATTATAGTTTTTAAATTTCAAGATTTTAAGTGTCTTAAAATTTTTAATGATACTAAATCCATTTTCAAAATAAAAAAAATAATTCAAACATTCCAATATTTTTATTTTTTAATTTTTTTACCCAGATTCTGACCAGAGATTTGTTGTCAGAGTAATTGCCTTCGGTACACAATTCCAACAAACTTAAATATAATTTATGAATCGTGAAGTTTTCCAGTCACATAATTGTTTCACTTTATAGTTGATATCACTTTCACAGACTTCCCACACCATCGATGTCCATCCATAAAGCTGGGCATAATAAGTACTAGCGATTATCACCCAATTATGATCGGGCATTAACGGAAAAAATATTGCCCATAGCTTTAGACGCCTTTACCTGAATATAAATTATAAATGGACAGAGAAAAATGATGGCACCAGTGACCGTCCTCTTTTTGGACCACGCTAGAACTTGATATTTACAGAAGTACGAAATTTGACATTTTCCGCAATTGCAAGTTGTGAAATTTGGACAAATCCATTTATTACACATGGTTGCCTAAATCGAAAATATCTGCTTAGGGAACGAATTTAACGAAATATTGGCAAATATTGCAAGAATTGCTAGAGTGTCCATGCATTTTGATATAGTTTTGACCAGTTACTATTTATAGATTAAAAAATACAGCACGATAGAATCGACCTAATTTATTTTCACTTTTCAAATTTCAAAATAATGACATCCATCAAATTGAAAAAAGTGCAAAAAATTACAGAGACCCACAAAATAATAGGACAACCCTGTTTCCAAATTCCACCCTGAATATGCTGTGCTTCAATCTTATAGCCCTGAGACGAAGAGAATAAGACAATGCACCCACAACGATATTAGTATATTGTTGTCAGTATTAAATCTCAACTCTAGAACATAGGGCGGGAGATTAAATGGTGATTGTCCCATTAGATGAGTATCTGCATCCAATTCTTCATGTGCAGTAACAAATATTACAAAAGACTCACCAAGATCATGGAAGGAACCAGGGATCGAGCATGGGACCAACTTTGGAGGTTATTCAATCAAATTCTTTTTGGGCACTCCTGTGCAAGATATGTGGTTGATCATTGATACGGCTAGGCTAGTAAATATTAACAATAAACATGTTTACGGGTTATAAATAATATAAAATAATTTAACAGTTCTAAAAATCAAGATTTAGTGATATCTGGCAGTGATATCTACCAGTGGAAGAACTTTGAATCCTGTAACATTAAATATGAATGTGCAGAAAAGTACATTGAATCTAATTGTGTAGAAAAATACAGAGTAACAACTAAAGAAATTCTAAAAATATAATTTTAATTTAAAATAAAAATATAATATACGAAATCACATTAGTATCACATCTGACATATATAAAAGATACCCAAGAACATCATTATAACCACTTTTGTCACACGCATGACCCTAGACGTTACAACCTTGTTTTACCACTTGAACATGGAAAGATGTTGAGCGCAATCTTGTCACATCGATATCACATCCTCTCATCTATAAAGCATTTGATAAGATACCCAATGACAGTATAACTTCTTGTAGTCTCATGACCCTAGTCATTGACACAACTTTAACATGGAAAGATAATGCAATTTGAAAGTTATATTACAGTAAGAGCATACAAAAAGTTATATTACAGTAAGAGCATACAATTATGGACATGGCTTATAAATAGATAGAAATTAGAGTATCAGAGCATAACACTAAATCACTTAGATTGAGAAATGACATCCACAGACAATGTTTTTTTCTCAGTGAGATTTCAACCTTAATCCATTGACTTTGTCTATGGAAAATATGTGAGCATCTGGACTATCTCGTGCATTGTAGGTCTTTCCACTGGGTGTTCTTGTATGCATAGCAGATCCACGAAGAATATGTGCATGGCTTCTCGCATTGGGACGTTGCCGAACCTGGGATCTATAATATTCTTAACTTCTTCTCTTTTCCAATTCGTCGTCTTCTTTACCCACCCTCTTATGTTCATGCCCTTTGTTGGATGTACAGTAATTTCAACCTACTTTGCTGACAGCAGTTAATGCAAGGAGTCGTCTAGATTTGAGTAGGAGAGATAGCTTAGCTTCTTAAAGAAGCTATCTCCACCGACAATGAACCTCGAGAAGGTTCTTCTCTTTGTATAAATATCTATTTCTTGTAATGCAAATGAACAAGCTATTCTTGGAGTCTTCTGTTTTCTGTCATGGTATCAGAGCTCCTTCATTGGAGTTGTTCTGATTCTTTCACCCTTCTCAAATTCACATTCACCCACTGCCTCTGTACCAGTAATCAATTCAAGCAGAACCACTCCAAAGCTGTATACATCGCTCTTCTCATTCAGTTTTAGAGTGTATAGGTACTCATCTAATTCAACATTTAACGTTAAGTTGAATGTTAAATTAAAAAACAAGATGAAAAATTAAGAATGGTTTGATTTTAATGAAATGATTTTGTTCAATATCTTCCACAACCAGTCAGCACAGTAAATTGTTAGGCAACCTTCTTCTGAAATTGGCTATGTAAAAATGAGCAAAATTTTGATCCATTAACATACTAGGAGGTATGAAGCCAACCGATCCTAGGATTGAGGTCAGGCATTCCGAGGTACTAGAATGATGCAAGAACTTGGCCAGCCCAAAATCGGAAACATGTGCTTCAAAGTTGGAGTTGAGAAGAATATTGTTGGATTTGATGTCGCAATGAATGATAATCGACTGAAAATTGTGGTGAAGATAGCACAACCTATTTGCAGCCTCAACTGCAATTTTGTATCTCTTATCTTAATCCAAATGTCATCCACTGTTTCCATGAAGTAGCTCTGCTAGGCTTCCATTTGACATGTATTCATACACCAGAAGATTGGTGTCATGGTTGGAGAAAAATGCCATCAAATGATGGATTTTGACACAATAACAGAAGGAAGAAATGAGTACAAAAAGAGAAAAAATTGTTTGAGAGCACATGTCGTGTTTTATTGAATGACAGAGATATTTATACAATTAAGAAACAATTAAAACAAAGAAATCGTTCTGCTAAGTAATCCTACAACAACGAATTATTAACTAAAGTAATCCTACAACAATGGATTATTAACTAAAGATTAATTCTCTAACATTCCCTCTTAATCTTCAGGGTTACAATGTTTTATGTCTAACTTTTGACATTGAAATTCAAAATTAATTTTTCTTAGTGGTTTTGTGAAGATATCCGCTAACTATTCCTTGGAATCACAAAATTTGAGAGCAATATCAGCATTCTTGACAAGTTCACGAATAAAGTAAAAACGAGTGTCGATATGTTTTCTCTTTTGATGAAAGATATTGTTCTTCAATAAGGAAATAGTGGAAGTGTTGTCACAAAGGATTGAAATGGGTTTATTTTCTGTATATCTAAAGTCGGAGAGAAGTCTCTTTAGCCACACTGCTTGACATGATACTAAATTCGCTGCAACGTACTTGGCCTCTGTTGAAGATAGTGCAACTATGGGTTGCTTTTTGGATGACAACAAGATCAAGTTTCTGCCAAATAGAAAAGCATAGCTAGAAGTGCTTTTTCGATCATCAATACAACCTACATAATCACTGTCTGTATAAATAACAATCTTACTGTCTATAGAGGCTGCATACAATAAGCCATAAGTAGATGTACCTGCAATGTACCTTAACACCCTTTTTCCAGCTTTCCAATGACAGTCTTTAAGAGATTCCATAAACCTAGAAATATAACTAGCTGCAAATGCTATATCAGGTCTAGTAGCAATAAGATACATAATACTACCAGCAAGTTTCTTATACAAATTCGCATTAACAATAGTACCCACATCATATTTACTTAACTTTGTACCAACTTCAATAGCAGTATCCACTGATTTACACCTGTCCATATTGAACTTTTTCAAAATTTCAGTAGCATACTTCTGTTGACTCATAAACATACCATCGTGTGTTTGTTTCACTTAAATACCTAAGAAGTATCTCATTCATCCAAGATATTTCATTTCAAATTCATTTTTCATTACAACTTTAAATTCATCTAACTGCATGTTACCTGTATAAATTATGTCATCAACATAAAGACAAAGTATCAAAATATTACCTTGATGATCATTCTTGATATACAAAGTGGGCTCATGGTCGCTCCTTCTGAAACCATTATTCAGCAAGTAATGGTCTATTCAGTTGTACCAAGATCTTCGAGCTTGCTTCAAGCCATAGAATGATTTCTTCAACCTGTACACCTTATGTTCTTGATTTTTGATTTCGAAACTAGGTGGTTGATCAACATACACTTCTTCGTTCAAAACACCATTCAAAAAAGAAGAATTTACATCCATTTGGTAAATTGGCCCCTTGTTTTGTGCTGCAATAGCTAATACAAATCAAACAGTATCAATTCTTGCTACAGGTGCAAATGTTTCACCATAATATATGCCAAGTTACTGTGAAAAGCGTTTGGCAACTAACCTTGCTTTGTGCTTATCAACTTCTCCTCTCTCATTTAACTTTGTTTTAAAAACCCATTTGACACCTATATAATTTTTATCATCACGTATATTAACCAAATCCCAAGTTTGATTTCTTTCAATAGCATCGATTTCATTATTCATTGCATCTACCCATTCTTTGTCCTTTATAGACTCTTCAAAACAAGTAGGTTGAAATGAAAGAAATGAAAAATTTACAATATCATCAACATCGTCTTATGCATAAATATCACTTAAGTTTCTCATTTTAGGATTATCAGAATTAGACTCAAAAGATGATGACCTGCTACTGATTGATGAACTACTATTAGTTTTGTCTTGAACCTCTAATCTTGGAGTGCTTGTTGCAGGTGCTTGATGTTCGTCTAACAGAATAAAAGGATTATGACAAGTATTGTTCTCCATTTCATTCCAAGACTTGTCTTCTAGAAATTTCACATGTCAACTTAAGAAAAACATCTTAGTTATAGAATTAAACAATCTGTATTCCTTATATTAATCACTATATCCTATAAAAATATACTTTTTACTCCTATCATCAAGCTTCTTTCTTAATTTTTTTGGAACATGAGCGAAAGCAATAAAATCAAATACTCAAAAGTGTGAAACAATTACCTTTTGTCCACCCCATGCTTCTTCGGGTACAAAACTTTGAATACTGGAAGTTGGTGATCTATTCAAAATATATACTGAACATGCAACTGCTTCAGCCCATAAATATTTAGGCAAATTTCGTGTCTTAAGCAAACTTTGAGCCATATTCATAATTGTCTAAATCTTTCTTTTTGCGACTCCATTATGCTACGGAGTATAACTGGTTGTCGTTTGTTTTTTAATACCATGTTGTTTGCAAAAATCAATGAATTCATTAGATTCATATTCACCTCCTTTATCAGAACTCAGAACTTTAATAAACTTGCCACTCTGTTTTTCATCCTCAGCTTTGAACTCCTTAAACTTGGAAAATGTTTCAGATTTGTATTTGATCAAATACATCCAAGTTTTCCTACTAAAATCATCAATGAAAGTAAGAAAATAAAGACTACCAGCTATTGATTTTTCTTGCATTGGACCGCACAAATCTGTATGCACTAACTCTAGTTGTTATTTGGATCTATTAGAGGCTGAAGCAAAACTATATTTCTTATGTTTACCCATTATACAACTTGTACAGGAAGAGATATGATCAGAAAAAGCAAGAAAACGTTTCACCATAGACTACCTTTGCAACAAACTCGTATTTTTGATAGGTAAATTACCATATCACAAATGCCATAGATCAGAGTCAGTTGGCGTTGAAACATTATGTGCATATGACTTCTCACTTTTCAATTGTAATTGATACAACCTATTCTTTTTCATAGGAATCTTTGCAACACGGGACTTATGCTTATCATAATCGTGCAAGTAGTATTGTGAAAGCTAACATCATAACCATGTGCATTTAACTGACCAATACTCAAAAAATTATGCTTGGAATTGGATACATAATAAACATCATGATATTCTTCACAACATTTTGTTTGGTTAATATAGGTACAACACCCTTTCCTGAAGCTTTAACTTGGTGATCATCACCCAAACCAATAGAGGAATTGAAAGATGTATCAAGACGTGAAAACAAATCACTATGAACAGTCAAATGATTACTACATTTTTTGTCTACCAACAAAACATATTTATTAGGTACTTGCACAGTCACTTGGCATGCCAAAAATAAAACATTTGATGTTTCACATTCAGTGTTTGTGACATTGGCTTTGTTTTTACTCAAAACATAGTGTAATTTTCAACATTCAGACTTATAATGGCCATATCTTTTACAATAGTGACATTGAATTTTTGATTTATCTATCCATTGACGACTATGGTTAGTTTGAGACTGCTCTGAATGTATTTGAAATACATGTGATCTATCATCAGACTAAGACTATCTTCTACCTCTTCCTTTCCTCCCACGAAAACTTCTGCCTCTATCTCTATCCATATAAGCTTTAGATTTGAAAGCATGCTCTAAAGTACTGACATCTAACATTAGGGCAATATTGAGGCAAAAAACGGGCCTCCTAAGGAAACTGTACAATCAAAATTCACTTTATGAGAACCGATCACATTTTAGGGGATGACATCATCCCCCATGGTTGAGGTGGCATTGTTTGAGTTAAATGTACTTACTTGTCACATTCTCAATGGTGGATAAAAACTCATGGTTAACCATAGTAGTATTCTAAGTACTTTTAAAGTCAAAAAGTAAAGTACTCATAATAAATGTCATTTCACATTTTTTGAATAAAATATTATTATTGTCATTTCATATTTTTTTAAAGAAACAATGCATATCCCTATACAATATTCATGTATTTACACACTTTTCAATAAATATTATGTTTGTGTATTTTCATATATTTATTTGAAATTATATATTCATTTTATTTTATTTAATATTACATTTTCAAATTAATTATAAGTTAATATCTATACATATATAAATAAATACCCACTCATAAATATAGATTAAATCTATTTCAATATTTTTTTAAAAATACAATTCAATTCATTTCATTATGATTATATTAATATATATATTATTATATATAAGATTATGAAACATAATTGAAATGTAATAGAATATATATCATATTAATTTTTATATTATATATTATTTCTCCTTACTTTATAAATCAAATCAATCAATATGTAATATAAAATTAATATATTACATTTATTATATTATATTATTTTGTTTTTGTATAGTATATTAATTACATGTTATTATATATTTTAATTGTATAATTTAAATAACCTAAATTTTAATTAATGGTATGGTATGCAATTAAGAATTTATGATTTTTATTTATAATTTGTTTTAAGTTATTTAATTACAAATCACAAATGAATTAATTGTTCAATGATAATGATTTTTTCTTGAAAAACTCATTTTTATTTATAGTCACATCAATACAATTTTTTTAATAATTTTATTTTGGTACAACTTTTCAATTTAATTTAATCATAGTTACATGGATTGTGGTGCAAAAAATGAATTGTAAATTCATAAATATTATTTTATTGGTTTAGCTATTATTTTATTATTTCCTTAAGAGGCCCATTATAGACCTCAAAATTCCCCTAATGATTAATCCTTGCTTCATGAGCCAACAAAGAACCAGTCAATTCTTCCACAGTTAATTTTGTTAATTCTCTCGACTCAAAAACAGTAACTATCATGTCAAATTTTTTGGCAAACATCTAAGAATTTTTTCAACAATTCTTTGGTCTTCAAGTTCTTCACCATTAATCTGAATTTGATTAACAACACCCATAACTTTAGTCATGAACTAATAAACTGTTTCTGATTTAGCATTCCTAGCAGCAGCGATATTAGGAAAAATAGAGTCATCTAAGGAATTTAAAATGCACGACTTTTCTCTACTTTCTTTCTGTTTAATTTCATCAAATCGTTTTCTTTGAGTAGCACTCATTCCAACAATTGTATTTGCGTCAGGTTCTATGAACCCCAACTCTATTGATTCCCAACAACCTAAACCTTGTAAGCATGCTTGCATTTTAAGAATCCAAAAATCATAATTCTTTCCATTAAATAGAGGCGTAGGGATTGCAGACTGACTTGTCGAGGCCATGTTTGAAGCAATCAAAAATCTGAAAACAAATCTCTTTAAAACACTTCCAAATAATTAACACAAACGGACTTTTGATGAGGGTGATAAAAAAATATATTGTTTTTATCCTTTTAATTTCAACACCATAAACCATGGCATCCTTCCTCTAACACTAATTACACAAATTAGCAGCCTTCCTCTAACGCTTATTATACAAATTTTTAAAACTGTGAATCAAGTAAAAAAACATGGAAGCCTTCCTCTAACGCTGATTATACAAACTAATAAAACCAGTCAAATAAAACAATGTGGCAACCTTCCTTTAACGCTGATTACACAACTATTAAAACACTCAATTCAGGGCTTACAAATTCCTTGTTGGATGCTCCTTCGTTCAACGACTTGGCAACTTCAAACAACAAGGACGAAACTGTAGTGAAAAAGCAGGCAGCAACGACTTCTCTGCTTCAAACAACTACTTGGCAGCTTCAAACAACAAGTGCAAGCAAGTCTTCATCAAAACATTTCTAGCAGTTCACCTTTGCCCAAGAAGAACCCCAATACTCTGATACGATGACAGAATAACAGAAGGAAGAAAAGAATACAAAAAGAGAAAAAATTGTTGGAGAGCACACGCTGTGTTTTATTGAATGATAGAGATATTTATACAACTAAGAAACAGTTAAACAAAGAAACTATTCTGTTAACTAATCCTACAACAACGAATTATTAACTAAAGACTATTTCTCTAATATATTTTTCCCAAAGTCTTGATTTTTGCAGAGAAACCCTAATCGTTTGGAAAACCATTGAATGTGTGAATACTCATATGCAAATACTCATTAGCTTCTTGACTATAATTTGTTCACCATAAGGCATGATCCCTCTATACACAATTCTTGCTCCTCCTTTGTCGATTGTGTTCTCCTCTTTCATGCATTTCAGAATGTCATCGGTCCCAAAGTCGACTTTCTGGAAGGTTGTCATCTGCCAAGACTTGCGCCTGCCTTCTTTCCAAATGCTTCTTGCCTGATTTATAGCTACCATTGTTGCCAAGGCCAGCGAGAAGAATATGAGAAGTCCAAGCGCTAAGAAAGCCAAAATAAGTCCAATTCTTATGTCTTGATTCATAAGAGCATAATTGTGCTCCACATAAATATGGATTCCCACTTACATTGACATAATAAAATAGACCAGTGTTTGGAACAAGCCCTAAAATGTTGTTTGAGAAATCTGCGTATATATTTTTTCCAAATTCTCTTGGAATGCTCTCGTTCAACTGATTTCTGGATACGTTCAGACGGTTGAGATTTTTCATCCTGTTGATTTCCACTAGGATTGGACCACTGAACTCATTTTGGCTAAGATCAATATATTGGAGTAAAGTACAGTTGCTAAGATCCCTAGGAATGATACCATTAAACCTGTTTTCGCTGAAATCGATCATAGAAATATTCATGAGTCGGCCAATCTCTGGTGGAACATTACCTGTTAATTGATTTTCATGGATGAGAAGCATCTGCAAAGCAGATAATTTACCTATGGAAGAAGGAAGAGAACCACTCAAAATATTATTGGAAATATTAATCCGCCATAACATGGAGGATACATTATTAATTTCCTCTGATATGCTCCCACTCAGATAATTGTCCTATAGTTGGATCAGAGTTGGCATGGGTAAGTATAGTAAGCCTGCAGGGATCGAACCATTCAAATGATTTTTCTGCAGGAGGACCATATGCAGAGAATCACATTTTCCCAAAGAATCAGGAATTGGGCCGAAGAATAAATTATACTCTATAGTCAATATCTCCATCCTTCCACCCTTAAAAATACTCTGAGGGATGGAACTAGTAAGTTTGTTGTAAGAAATATCCATTTCCACCAAGTGTCCACTTATGCCCAGTTGCTGGGGCACCTGGCTTGTGAAATTGTTCCCCCAAAGGTTCAAATCCTCCAGATATGGCAAGTCACCAATGAAACGTGGAATCTCGCCATGTGGTTTGTTCCGTGACAGATATAGCTCTTTTACTTCTTTTAGCTCTGAGATTTCCATGGGTATTTCTCTAGAGAGGGAGTTATTGGATAGATCCATGCACGTTAAGCTCGTAAGATTTCCTAGTTCAGGGCGAATATGACCTGTCAATCTATTTAATATAAATACATTGCAACCATATTTTTCAAACCACCAAGCTCAGAAGGAAGAGCACCAGTAAGACCACAACCAAAGTTATCGAGTTCTACAATATTGCTCAAATTTCCTATCTTGCGAGGAATATCTCCATATAATGCATTGTAGTAGCCTAAATAAAGTGTTTTCAAGTTCCTCAGATTGCCAAGCTCTCTTGGTATTCTTCCACTTATTTCCATACAATGAAAGGTATTCTAAATTTGTTAAATTCCCATACTCACGAGGAATGCTTCCCCAAAAGAAATTTCCTCCCAAATCAAGATGTTTGAGCTTCGTTAAATAACACACATTTAGTGGCAATGCCCTTGACAATTTTTTTTAAAAGACATCAAGGACCTCTATGTTCCTCATGTTTGATATGTTGGAGGGGAGGCTTCTAGTGAGGAAGTTATTAGAGATGTTGAAGAAACGAAGGGCTTACAGATTTGTGACCTTAGTAGGAAATGGTCCGTAAATACTCATGTAGGAGAGGTGTAGAGCCACTACATGGCCAACATGGTCACACTGGACGCCAGTCCACGAGAAATAGGTTGTGTGATTGGATACACTCTAGCTGTCTAACAGGTGACTAGAATAGACAATTCCTGCTTTCATTGAAATGAGGAGTCTGGCATCTCCATAGAATGATGAATTGGTGATTGTAGCAGATGATGGGTATAGAAAAATTGAGATGATCAGAAAAAAGGTGATGTCCATGGCGAGTTTTTTCTTCCTCATCTGTAATGAATGAATCTATGTTGAGAACTCCCTGATTTTCACAGTGCGACAGAATATAAGATAGTTCCCACAACTACAATTAGGGAACCACTGTTAATTACCAGGAATACGGCCTACTCCAAGAGGCCAATGATTGACGCAGTGGAATAGAATTGAAGAAAGCTCTCGGTATCACAATAACAGAACTACTCCAATGATTGCAGAAAATTGTTAGGCATTCCACTTAATATAAAATATCTGAGAGTACTGTACTTATCGACACAACTAGCAGTGGGAATGCGCGCGAAGGATGGTTCACAACAATAGTCCATTTTTAGTCTTTTTTCTGAATAGTGGATGGTTGGTGTGTTGGTGTACATGCACCTAGATTAGATTTAGTTAAAATCTAGAGATTACATGCAATGTGCACTTGTCTTTAGCTAGTTAACTTGAGTGCTTTACATGCGCATAGTTAACTTAATAAGATTTAGTTCAACTCTAGATATTGCATGTGATGTGCACTTTTTTTTAGCTAGTTAACTCGAGTGCTTACATGCGATGTGCACTTGGCTTAGTTAGCTAACTTAGTGCTTGCATGTGGTGCATGTGAACATTAGCAGAACATAAAGCACACTTAGCTTCAGTTAGCTTTAACTATCCATAGTTATTGCATGTACAAATAAGCTTAACTTAGTTGCTTTTATGTATTGATTCCAAACCTAATATTGATGAATCAATTTCATTATTTTCTCCATTCTTGCTCACTCCTTCTTTCTCTTGAAATTTTGTTCATTTTTTTGCAAATCTAGGTCTTTGTATCTCAAAATATCACCTGGTATCATAACACAGAGATTTGTAATCAGTGCACAAGCCATTTTTATTTGTAGGTTCAAAATATTGAAGAAAAAACAAAGGATGGATTCTAAATTTGAGTTTCCACAATCGAAAATTCTTACTCCATATAATTACTTCAAATGGAAGCCAAAGGTTCTACTTCATCTCAAAAGTGGAGGATTTTTTCGAGTAACCATGGAAACAGAAGTTGAACCAACATCAACAGTGGAGAAAACAAGATATTTCAATTGCATGGATGAGGCCTTCGGCATTCTATGTTTATCTATCTCTCCATAACTGTTATTTCATGTTGAATCATGATCAAATCCAAATGAAGTATGGAAAAATTTGGAAGGATTGTTTAGAAAATAGGATGAAATGCAAAGTCACATTCTAAAAAATGAGTTAAACTCATTAGATCCGAGAAATTTTGAGAACATTCAAGATTTTTTCACAAGGTATAAAGCCTTTTTGCTTTAGCTGAAAGGATGCAGGATTGACAAATCCAATCAAGAAAATTAGTTGATTCTTTCCATTTTATCAAAAATTGGTCCAGACTATGCAGAATTCGTCTCTACATTCCACATAGTAAGATCAGCAACTGGTGCAACTTGGAAGATGCCCTCACTAGATTATTTTATTCATCCTTTGATGCATGAGCAAGATAAGCTCATCAAAATGGGCACACTTAAAAATTCCAAAGAGCATGCACTTACTATTCATGCAAAAGGAAAGGAAAATTCCAAAGACCATCAGAAAGGAAAAGGGAAGAAGGATCCTGATCCAAGAAAGGGAGGAAATCCCAAACCCCCTGATGGATCATCTAGCTCAAAGGAAAGGAAAGGAACGAATGGGAAATCAATGTGCAATTATTTCCACTGTGGTTTTCACCTTGAATCTGCAAGCATGAAGAAGACTATAGATCTTATGGCACAAACACTCCAACAACACAATATTGGAGACCACATTCCTGAGAATGCCAAGAAGAAGTTTGGAGAAAAAGCACCAGATCCAAGAGGTAATGGGCATGCTTTGATTGCTCTTCATTTTCCATCGCAAGAATGGATCATCAATTCAGGAGCTTCAGATCATATGGCTTCTTCAAAGAAATCATTTTCTTCTCTACATGCATACTCAGGACCTCTTATTCTCATGGGGGATAATTCTGCAGTTGTAGCAACTAGACAAGGAAGAGTGCAATTCGAAGATGGAAGTTTTGAGAATGTCTTGCATATTCCAAGGCTTTCTGTGAATCTTCTCTCAGTGTATCAGATGACACACACAGGCAGCAGAAGGAAAGTGGAACTTACCCCAGATTCTGTGAGCATTATGATATGCAAACCAACTTAAAGATTGCATCTGGCAAGGTAAATGATCAATCTCGTCGGTATACATTTTCTAATTGTGTTCCTCAATCAGATTCCATTTTTCTACTTACGCATGCAAATGAAGAAGGTAGGATTTGGCACGAGATATTTTGGCACTTGAATTTTAGATATATGCAACAGCTTAGCAAGCAAGGGATGGTCAAAGGATTGTCGACCATTGAATTTTCAAATGGTGTTTGTAATGGATGTGCTTTTAGAAAGCATCCACAAGACAAGTTCGAGAAGGGGCATCCATGGAGAGCCTCTTCACCTTTGGAACTTGTACATAGTGATCTCATCGGTCCATTTCCAATGCTTTCAATGAGAAAAGAAAGATATGTGTTGTCATTTATAGATGATTACATGAGATTCACTTGGGTTTACTTTTTGAAACTCAATTCTAAAGTTTTTCAACATATAGAGATTATCAAAGTGCATGTGGAAAATCAGTCTGAAAAACGCATCAAGATACTTCGTACAGATAATGGGACGGAATATGTCAACAAAGATATCAAGAATATTTGTAATGAAGTAGGCATATAGTTGCAACATACAGTTCCTTACACTCCATAGCAAAATGGTGTGGCTGAAAGGAATAATCGATCTTTGAAAGTGATGTCTAATTGCATGTTGCATGCAAGATCTCTTTTGTCAAAGTTGTGGTCTGAAGCTATCAATTGTGCCTCATATATCTAGAATAGATCTCCTCATAAATTTGTTACTGGAAAAACACCTTTTGAGGCTTGTACTGGCATGCAACCTGAAGTCAATCACTTCCACATTTTTGGATCTTGATCATGGGCCCGCATTCCTACAGAGAAGAGAAGGGCTTTGGAGCCTCAAAGTAAAGCATGCATGTTTGTTGGATATTCTGATGAAGTCAAAGGGTACATATTGCTTGATATCAAGACTGAAGAGCTCTTTATTGAAAGGAGTGTAAAGTTTGACGAAGATATTTTGCATGCACCAACAGATGAACTTGTTACCAAGTTTCCATCACCACTCATTAATGTGTATGTAGATGAAACTTCAGATCAGAATTCCGATGAAGATGAGTCTTTTCCTATGACACATGTTGGATCGTCAGTTGTTGAACATCGAGATTGTACTTCCGCATGTAGTTTGGAATATTCTCGACCACCTTCAACAGAAAAATGGCGTAGCATGAGTGATATCCTTGATGATCCTGCCTCTATACCTCAGTTTGAGGAAGATCTGCAAGCACTCTTAGCTATGGAGCCATGCATGCCCATGCATGCTTATATGATGCATGCATCTAATCCACAAACTTATGCAGAAGCAACTGGGCATATTGAATGGGAAGCAACAATGGATGATGAATATAACTCTCTCATTGAGAACTAGACTTGGGATTTGGTTTTGCTACCTTCCAATCGTAAACGTGTGAGGTGAAAGTGGGTTTACCAGACCAAGAAAGAAGCAAATGGCCAAGTTAGTCGATATAAGGCATGGTTGGTAGCAAAAGGTTTTCAGCAAGTACATGGTGTTGACTATGATGAGACTTTTGCTCCAGTGGAAAAAATGGATTCCATTCGGCTAGCTCTCTCCATTGCAGTAGCAAGAGGATGGGAGGTGCATCATATGGATGTGAAGAATTCCTTTGTTCATGGTGATCTCGAAGAGGAAATCTACATGGAGCAGCCACAGGGATACATCCACAATTCATCTCTAGTATGCAAACTAAAGAAGTCTCTCTATGGCCTCAAGAAGGCACCTAGAGCATGATATGCAATGATGGATTTTATTTGTTATCTCAAAATTTTGTACGCTACAAATCTAATTACAATGTTTATTTTTTGAAGAAAATTGACTCCTTGTTGATCATAGTACTCTACGTAGATGATATTTTGATAACAAGTAGTTCAGCTTCTGTCATTACTGACATTAAAGCTGCATTGCCTAAGCGATTTTCTATGACAGACATGGACTTGCTAAATTTATTCCTTGGACTAGAGATCAATCAGAGTGGTTTTGGGATTACCATTTCTCAATCAAAGTATTCTAGAGATATTTTGGAATGATTTCACATGAGTGACTGCAAGCCAACAACCACACCTTTCTTATCAGGGATAAAGCTAGAGAATGGCCAAGACACACCATTGGTTAATTGCACATTGTACCGTCAGCTTGTGGGAAGTCTTCTTTATCTCACTCACTCTGATCCTCATCTCTCATATGCCATAGGAGCAGTTTCTAGATACATGCAGGAGCCACATGAGTTACACTGGAAAGATTCAAAGCGCATCCTTTGATATGTCTAGGGGATAATCACCTATGGGATCCATTATGCAACCAATTGTTCTTTGAATCTCATTGGGTTCATAGATTCAGATTTGTTTGCTGACAACATTGATTGCAAGTCCACCTCCGGTTATGTATTTAGTTTGGGATCCGTCCCAATTTTTTTGGTCAAGCAAGAAGCAAGTTGCCATTGCTTTATTATCAGCAGAGACCGAGTATAGAGGAGTAGTCAATGCCACTATTCGGGCCATTTGGCTATAGAATTTCCTATCTATTCTTGGGATCAGTGTCCATCGTCCAACTGTCATCTGGTGCTATAATCAAAATACGCTAAAGTTTTGCAGAGATCCAGTGCAGCGGCAGCAGACCAAACACATCGAGATCCACATGCACTTCATTAGAAAACTCATTCATGATGGGATCATCGATCTTCAGTACTATCCTAGTTCCGAGCAGACTGGTGATATCTTCACCAAGACTTTCACTTAGTAGAAGTTTTGATTCCCGTGAGATCGTCTTGGGGTGAAGGACACGACTACCTAGCAGTTTTCTTTTCTCTACTTTTGCATTATATTTTTGTGGGGGGGGGGGGGTTTCTTCCCATTGGGTTTTCCCTCTTTCCTCCTTTTTATGCATTTTATATGGGTACCTAAAATGGTCGTGTTTCTGGGACTCATTCATTTTTCATCACACTCACCTAAGTTATGCTCAAGAGGGGGTGTTGGTGTACATGCACCTAGATTAGCTTTAGTTCAACTCTAGAGATTGCATGCAATGTGAACTTGTCTTTAGCTAGTTAACTTGAGTGCTTTACACGCACATAGTTAATTTAATTAGATTTAGTTCAACTCTAGATATTGCATGTGATGTGCACTTGTTTTTAGCTAGTTAACTCGAGTGCTTACATGCGATGTGCACTTGCCTTAGTTAGTTAACTTAGTGCTTGTATGTGGTGCATGTGCACATTAGCAGAACATAAAGAACACTTAGCTTCAGTTAGCTTTAAATATCCATAGTTATTGCATGTACAACTAAGCTTAACTTAGTTGCCTTTATGTATTGATTCCAAAGCTAATATTGAAGAATTAATTTCATTCTTTTCTCCATTCTTGCTCACTCCTTCGTTCTCTTGCAAGTTTGTTCATTGTTTTGCAAATATATATCTTTGTATCTCAAAATCTCACACAGTGGCATGTGGATACATATAATGAGTAAATTATAAATTTTATTAACAAAAATTATCCCGTTATTAAATTCCTTCTTCTCAGGCTGAGTTATCCCTTATTAACTCATTCTGTGCTTAAATTACTTCCTGATGAGGACTAAATGGTTTAAATTTTCATTGATTAAAAAAGAAAATAAATGTGAGCCATGCCACCTGGTTTCTCATAGAGCCTTTCGCATACGGTTTCATTATTAACACCAATAATGGGATATAAATGAACCAATATGTCAAGTATATGATTTGTGTGAATTTTTTTTTAATGAACTCTGCGATTTCATTTTGACCAGAGTATGGTCCAGATGGAGGCCTGCCACTTCGAACATTCCCTCAGAGCCATAAGTAAATTTCTCATATACTGCGGCAATAAAATCTTTATAGATACATATGCCAAAATTTTAGATAACTTTAAAGTATAGATAGTAAAAATATGGTTTGACTGAGATAGTGGGACAAGGAAGGTTGACAGGACGCATTCCATCAAACATGAATTCCACCTTTATTGTGCTTATTCCGAAGATCTCTAACCCAAAGGGATTTGGGGACTTTAGACTGATTTCCATTTGCAATTTGATTTACAAAATCTCATCCAAGATCATTGCAAATAGAATCAGAGACACCCTATATAAGTTTATTTCCAAAGAGAAATATTGTTTTCTGAGGGGGAGGTCTATTCACGATGCTATTGCTATAGCACAAGAGGTCTTACACTCAATGCATGCTGGCAAAAAGGAAGCTCATATATTGAATATTGATTTATACAAGGCATATGACAGTGTCGATTGGTCATATATCTGTCTGATCTTATTAAAATTTGGTCTCCCTATTGAGGTCATTCGATGGATCATGGCCTGCATCTCCTCAGTTAGATATGCAGTGATTATAAATGGTAAGCCTACCCCATTTTTTGAAGCAGGTCAGGGACTGAGGCAGGGATGTGCTCTGTCCCTGCTTATTTTCATTTTGGTTATGGACGGATTCAACAGATTAATTTATATGGCAATGCAGGCTGAATTTATATCCGGTTTCTCCTTTTCTGACTCTGTAATTATATCACACTCACTCTTTGTGGATGACCTTCTTTTATTTGGATAGCTTAATAGAAATCACTGGTTCTACATTCATTATCTGCTTTCCCGCTTTGGATATGATTCTGGGCTCTTATCAACAAAGTAAAGTCATTTCTTCTCTCTGAATATGGTGATACGAACAAGATTATGTTCATAGCTAATTTCCTCGGGATCAGCTCAAAGAAGGCCAGCGAAGGTTTTTTATATCTAGGCTATAGAATCAAGCCATGTGGTTATAAGAATAGAGACTGGATGTGGCTGGTGAATAGATTCAGAAGTAAAACCAACAAGTGGACACATAGATGGTTATCAATGGGCGGGAGGCTTATTATGATTAATGTTGTTCTTTCTCAGCTTCTGGTTTACTGGGGGCATCTATTTTATATTCCTGATCATATTTTGGCCAATATTAATCAAACTATAACAATTTTATTATGGGGTGGCGCTGCTATGGGGAAGAAGTATCATTTATGTAGGCTGGAGCTTTTAAATTGGCCTAAACATCATGGTGGTTGGGGCATTCTTAACACTAGGGTCTTTAATAAAGCACTGCTGATGAAGTCCCTTTAGCGAGCCAGTATTGGCTCGGGTATCTGGACGAATATTATCAGATGCAAATATCTATCTAGTGACTCCCTTCTTGGTATATACTGCCATGATGTCTCTTTTCCTCATGCCTTGTCGGCCATTTGGTAAATTTTTAAGAAAGTATTGTTGTGTTTGGCGGATCGATTATCTTGGAAGTTTGGTGATGGGCAGCGTATATCATTGGGATATGCAAACATTTTTGGATTGTCTAAGGATGCTAAATGAAACCCTCGGCTTCTACACCATCTCGCTCACCGGGGCATCCTGTACTTCTCACAGGTAATCCATCACTGGCCGCATGGTGCCCCAATTTTAAAATTTTCCAGACTGTTGGGCCTATATGGACTTGATGCGGAGGACTGGGGCTCTTTCTTAGATGCCATCAGGGCGGTTGGGTTTTTTTATTCACCTGGCGGGGATCGTATTGTTTTTAATGGATCTAAAAATGGGGAATCCTTGATCGCCAAGGAAATATATGTTCATATAAATGTTAAATCATATGTGGAACATCTATCTGGTGTATTCTGGCCTTTCTGGAACCAGAAAATTCCCACAAAGATTGTTTTTTTTGGGTGGCTTGTGTGGAAAAAAAAATCCTCACATGGGACTCTCTAAATAGAAGGGGTACATATGGACCAAGAAGATGTGCTATTTTCCGTCTACAAGTAGAAACAATTGATCATATTTTCTTTCAATGTCCCATTGTTATCTCTCTTTGGAAGTTGTTTTTCTAGTATCATTTGGAACCTAATTGGATGCCTGAGAACTTTATTATGACTACTTTGGCTTGGGACAAATTACCAAGTAAACTCCAATCTCTCCCTTTCTTTTTTGTATGGGAAGTCTGGCTTGCCAGGAATAGACTCATTTTTTAGAATAGACCATTTGGGATTCATATCATTCATGCTGCCATTATGAGATGGATTGATGAAAGAGCACCAATTGTGGATGAAATCAAGGATGGCTCCCATCATTTGAGACCCCACGCTATCTCACTCCCTGCCATATTTTTTGATGGGCTTGTCTAGATGGACACATTGGATGTGGTGCATGGATTAAAATCTCACAGATGGAAAGAATCCATATTTTTTGGAATGGGGGCATGGGGACCAATAATAAAGTGGAATTGATGGCTTTATGGGGAGGTCTTCTTGCTGCTATCAACTTGAACCTAAAGGAGATTTGCATCTATGGTGATTTGAAGCTAATTGTTTACTATATATCTGGCAAACATGATCTAGTTATTCCAGGTTTGCAGGGTTGGCTTAAGAGGACTCAAAATTTGTGGCATCGTGTAGAAATTATATGCACTAAGCATGCATATGTCCAAGATCCACCTGATCACAAACTATTTAACTTTATGCAAGATACTGAATCTATTCCACTTTTTCATCTTTTGCGGAAAACTTAATTGCACACACATGTGAAGCATAAACAAAAATATTCAATCGCACATAACATAGTTTATAACCGAGAAAGCCTGAAGCTAAAAACCCCAACTATATATTATGTAACATGGAGATCATATGACAATCTCATATAAGCATACAAATATTATCACAAGCCCTCAGTATAGTACAATTGTCATACACTAATCAGGACCAATCTTGCAAATCCATGCACCGATCTCTGCCTCTTGCTAGCCTGCCTCCACTGTGAAATCTCTACTGAAGAATAGCTCTGAATGAATTTGAATTAATCCATTCTTGACTGTGCAATCCTCATTGGCATCTCCATTGAGTGTGTGATGCAATCAATGCATCACTATAGTCACAACAGATAATCTATCTTGCCCTTTCACCTATCTTTCCACTGGTCTCCACTGAAACTGCCATGCACTGTAGTTAACTGATGTATTGTTCAGTTGATTAATGAGTTATTATTTGTGAATTAATTAAGTAATTAATTCACTCCACTCTCACTAGTGTATCAATCAATTAGACTAGATATAACTAGCTCAACTGAGTCTAACTAAGTTAAACTGAATACAACTCCATAACTACTTCTTCCAACTATGTCATAACTCTGCCACTTGAGTCCTAACTGAGTCCTCCATGCATTAGCTCCAGTAAACCCTTAGGAATAACGTAATTCCTTCTGTCAGCTGATGTGCCATATCTGTGCACTGAAATGAAGTGCTCCAAGAGAATAAGTTGTTGTTTAGAGTCCGATTATTTTTAAGAGCTAATAATAATCGACATGCATCTATTTTTAGATTAACGATCTATAAATAGACTTCGCCCAATATTATAAAAATATAATTTCATCTATTTTTCCAACTTAATCAACCATCCACAAATAGCATACTGCAACTTCTAAAATATTATCATCATGTCTAAAAATAGACATAGTCTAAAAATAGACTTGCGCTAAAAATAGCATGCGAGCCCACTTAGTGAAGGTGACTCTTTTCACTAAACTCATCATCTTGTTGAATCTCAACACTCCATCTCAACAAGATTGGGATTATCCTTCACCCCGATCCTGCCTCTATGGTATTCGAATTTTCTCCTGGTGAGCGCCTTCATCAGAATATCTGCATCCTGATCCTCCGTAGGAATGTACTGAAGCAACATGATCTTCTGTTACAAACAATCTCTAATATGATGATACCGGATATCAATATGTTTAGATCTATCATGAAACACAGGATTAACTGAGAGTTTAATGCAACTTTGATTATTACAATGAATCATTGTGGGATCTAAATGTGAACCAAACAAACCAACCAAGATCTTCCTCATCCAGATAGCCTCACATGCAGCTTGACTTGTTGCCATGTATTCCGCTTCCACTGAAATGAGTGCCACAGATATTTGTTTGCTACTGTACCAAGAAAATGCCGTAGATCCGATACTGAAAATGCCTCCTTATGTGCTCTTTCTGTCTATTGGGCTTCTTGCCCAATCTGCATTTTTGAAGCCATGCAACTTCACCTCATCCGCCTGTCTGTACCATAAACGATACTCAGATGTGCCCCTGAGATATCTTAGGACATGGTTGTCTGCCTTCTAAAAGAGCTTGGTAAGCTTAACCATTGCTTGTGAAAGTTGGTTCACCGCATAGCATATGTCCAGTCTTGTATTGACTAAATACATGAGCGAACCCGCCAACTGTCGATAAACAGTGGCATCCACTACCTCTGCCGATGTAGCATCCTCTTTCTTCCAATTTCCTGGAAGAGGAGTGTCGATAGGCTTGCAGCCTTGCATGTGAAACTTCTCCAGTATCTCCCAGGCATACTTGCCCTGAGACACAAACAGTTCACCTTCCCGCCACCATATTTCCAATCCAAGGAAATAATGAAGGAGGCCCAAATCCTTCATCTCAAACTCCTTTGCAAGATCTGCCTTGCATGAGTGTATTAATTTCTCATCACCTGTTAGTATTAAATCATCATCATAAAGTACAATTATTAAAAGCTTACCCTCAACCACAATCTGGTACAGGTTTGCATCCGCCTCACTCTTGGTGAAGCCAAGTCCAGTGAAATAGTTGTCGATCCGAGTGTACCAAGCACGGGGTGCTTGTTTCAGCCCATACAACGCTCTTTTGAGCCTGCACACATGTGACTCACTGCTGAAGATCTCAAATCCTTCAGGATGATGAATGTACACCTCTTCCTCAATGATCCCATTAACGAACACAGTCTTCAAATCCATCTAATGAATGTTCCAACCCATCTGCATTGAGAGAGCAAGGATGGTCCGTATGGAAAAATACCGTGTGACAGGTGCAAAGGTTTCTTCATAGTCAATCCCCTCAATCTGTGAAAAGCCCTGGGTAACAAATCTTGCCTTATACTTCTTGACGCTCCCATCAACAGCTTGCTTTACCTTGTAGATCCATCTTGATCCTACAAATTATTTTCCCACCAGCCTTGGAACAATCTCCCAAGCACTGTTTCTGACAATGGAGTCATAATCCTCCACCATGGCATCTACCCATGTGGGCTCCTGCACTGCTTCTTTGAAAGAAGATGGCTCTGTCACAATACACTTGCTCATAAAAGCCATGTATCCAGTAAATCGGTCAGGTGACTGTCTTTGTCTGCGCTGTGATGTAGGGACTCCTACATTCTATGCCGCATCAAGCTTCAGTCTCTCAGCTTCTGTGGTACACTTTCTGCCTTGTCTGATGTTTGGTTCTGTAAGAGTGGACTCCTCCACTCCATGAATCTCCTCATGTGGCTGATCCACATGCAGAGGCTCATCTTTGGGAACAAGAAGTTCCTCTTCCGCATGCAAGTGTAGCTCCCTCTCAAGCGACAAATTCATGGCTTTCACCTCATTGAATTTTATATGTCGTCGCACAACAGTCATCCGAATGTCTGGAAAATACACACGATAGTTGTGGGGTGTTTCTGTGTACCCCAAAAATATCCCAACTTCTGCAGTTGGCTCTAGCTTCTTCCTAGCATCCTTTGTCACATGAATGTAAACAAGTGAGCCAAAAATCTTCAAATGAGAAATATCAGGCTTCTTACCAGAAAATGCTTCTTCGGGTGTACTCATGCCGAGTACTCTATGAGGACAACGGTTTTGCACATAAACCACAGTATTTCATGCTTCCGCCCACAAGTGCATCGGTAGGCCTTGGTCATGCAACATCGCTCGTGCAACACCCACAATCGTTCTGTTCTTTCTCTCCGCGACCCCATTCTGCTGTGGGTTATGAGGCACTATGAGTTCTCTTCGAATACCTTCTTTGCTATAGAAGTCTTTGAATTCGCCCGAGATGTATTAACCACCATTATCTCTCCGTAGAGCTTTCACCTGCTTCCCCGACTCCTTCTCCACCAATGCCTTGAACTCACAGAACTTTGAGAATGTTTCACTCTTCTTCTACATGAAGCAGATCCAACATCTACGAGAATAATCATCAACAAATGCCACATAATACCTATGTTTTGTTGTTGAAGAAACCAAGAATGGTCCACACACGTCTGTGTGAATTCTCTCTAGGATCACCGAAGCACAGTTCTCCTTCTCATGAAAGGTGGTATTCACAAACTTACCCATTGTACATACTTTGCACTGATCTGACTGCGCAAGAGTACCCTTGGGAAGTCCAATAGAAATTTGCTACAAAATATTCAAAGTGCCATGGTGAAGATGGCCCAATATCCTGTGCCATAGTTTGCCCTCATCCCGGCTCACCACTTCTTCTGTTTTTCCCATCATAGCAGTGTAACCATCTACCTCCAGCTTGCAAAGATTCTTAATTCATACCCCTATCTTCTTGGTTTGACCTGTTTTTTTATGTTGAAGGAAGGATTTTTCCTCACTGAAAACAACATCATAACCCTTGTCTTCCAGCATTGCGACTGAGACCAAGTTCTTCTTCAGACCTAGAACATGCATGACATTCTTCAACAAGAACGGATTACTGAACTCCCTCTCAAAGGTAATGGTCCCAATGCTATTCGCACTGTACCGACCATCGTCACCCATCTCTGTATGCATCTGGAGGTCCTTCTCCTCTAAGTCACTAAACAACTCTTTGTCTCATGTCATATGGAAAGACGCACCACTATCAAGATACCAGACCAATCCCATGTAGCTTGAAACCAAGCATGCGATCAAGGAAAAGTCCAGCTCAAATTGCGAGGCTAAGGCCTCGCCAGCTACAGATCCAGCAGCCTGCTTATTCTTTTTCTTCTGTGGACAGTTAGTGGCGAAATGTCCATGCTCGTGACAGTGAAAACACTTCACTTTGGACAAATCCTGCTTCTTGCCTTTAGCATTAGATTTTGAAGGATTTTTCTTCCCCTTCCCTTTCCTTGCTTTGGCATCCAAAGCGCAATTCTCTTCATCTTCATTCTTCAATGAAGATCCATCCATGGTACCCCGCCTTATCTCCTCGTGCACAAGATCCGACCAAAGTCGCTCCCATCCCAGCAGTTTCTCCCGTCCATTGATAGAGTCTTCGTAGCTATGCCAACTCTTCAGAAGCCCAAGGAGAGCCAAGCTCACCAAGTCTTCTTCATCAATAGTAACCCCCACACTTCCCAGTTCATCCTTGCAGTGGACAAACTTCGTGAGGTATTTTGGAATACTGTCGCCTTTCTCCATTTTTATTTTTATGAGCTTGTCTTTAAGCGCCAACTTCCTCTGGTCACTTCTGCTTTGGAACAAGTCTGTCAAAGCCTTCCACATTAAGAATGGAGTGGCTTTCCTGTGAAGGTTGGACACAATATGGTCCTTCACACCTTCCAATAGAATCTTCCTCATCTTTGCAGTCTTCTTTTGCCATGCATCAAGTAATGCAACATTGCTAGATCCCAGCTTAGGAACATTACTATCGATGAACTCCTTCAGCCCATTATCCTCCAGCACTGCCTCCATCCTGTCCTTCCAGGCTATGTCATTTGAGCTCCCATCAAGGGAATACTCTAATCTCAACTCGTTGAAAGAAATTTCAACGTATACTCGATTTCTGCACCAAGAATCTTCTGTAGCAAATTCGAATTGTCCACCAGCACAAACTCACTTCACAATTGCAATCTTCAATAAAAAATGCTCCGATACCATGTAGAAATTATATGCACTAAGCATGCATATGTCCAATATCCACCTAATCTCACCCTATTTAACTTTATGCAAGATACTGAATCTATTCCACTTGTTAGTATTTTGCGGAAAAAATAATTGCACACACATGCGAATCATAAACAAAAATATTCAATCGCACATAACACAGTTTTTAACCAGGAAAGCCTGAAGCTGAAAACCCAAATTATATATTATGTAACATGGAGATCATATGAAAATATCATACAAGCATACAAAGCTTATCACAAGCCCTCAGCACAGTACAATCGTCATACACTAATCAAGACCAATCTTGCAAATCCATGCACCGATTTCTGCCTCCTGCTAGCCTGCCTCCACTGCGCAATCTCTGCTGAAGAATAGATCTGAATGAGTTCGAATTACTCCATCCTTGACTATGCAATCCTCATTGGCATCTCCAGTGAGTGTGTGATGCAATCAATGCATCACTATAGTCACAACAGATAGTCTATCTTGCCCTTTCACCTATCTCTCCACTGGTCTCCACTGAAACTGCCATGCACTGTAGTTAAATGATGTATTGTTCAGTTGATTAATGAGTTATTATTTGTGAATTAATTAAGTAATTAATTCACTCCACTCTCACTAGTGTATCAATCAGTTAGACTAGATACAACTAGCTCAACTGAGTCTAACAAAGTTAAACTGAATACAACTCCATAACTACTTCTTCCAATTGTGTCATAACTCTGCCACTTGAGTTCTAACTAAGTCCTCCATGGATTAGCTCCAGTAAACCCTTAGGAATAGCGTAATTCCTTCTGTTAGCTCATGTTCCACATCTGTGCACTGAACTGAAGTGCTCCAAGAGAATAAGTTGTTGTTTAGAGTCTGATTATTATTAAGAGCTAATAATAATAGACATGCATCTATTTTTAGATTGACGATCTATAAATAGACTTCGCCCAATATTCTAAAAATAGAATTTCATTTAATTTTCCAACTTGATCAACCATCCACAAATAACATCCTGCAACTTCTGAAATATGATCATCATGTCTAAAAATAGATATAGTCTAAAAATAGACTTGAACCAAAAATAGCCTATGGGCTCACTTAGTGAAGGCAACTTTTTTCACTAAGCTCATCATCTTGTTGAATCTCAACACATTGGCTGGAAAACCCTCCATTATATCACATCTGCAGGGAAAACAACACAAGAGCATATGGATTATTGAAAAAATGTATCAAATCTAATTTTGGGGTTTTGTAGGTACTACAATATAGAAATGGGATTCAAATCTGGAACAATGAGATCCCAATTCCATAAATTTGGATCTTGATCAGCAAGCGAGTCCGTGGATCTTTCTCTGCTTGCAGGGATTGATTTCTCTTCCAAGCGCACGTGTGAATCTCTCTCTGTACACGATTTTCAAGCGAGCCTGATGCGGCTTATAGTTTGCCTCATGATTGTCAAACGAGGCAGTTTTTTGGTCTTAATATTACCGTATGGTTCTCTTGCGAAGCAATTTGATATTATACAGGATGAATAGGATGGAAAATCTCTGTTTCAAAATGGGAATGTTATCAGAAGATGGAATGTGGTAGTTATTATGGTGCTTTGATGCCATCCCACACTATTGACTGCTTTTTTTTGGTTTAAATAGCTGTAGTTGTGGAGGAACTATGCTGACAGTATGTGGCTGAATGTATTTTCTCTTTTATTTCTTAGAAGGGATGCATACTTTTAGTTCCTTGTTGTGATTAGACTCTGATTGGTTTAGTGCTGTATAACAACATAGAATGTTATGTATTTGAATTTGTACTGTTTTACTTAATAGAACATCATTTTTTTCCCTTTGAAAAAAAAGAAGTAAAAATACGGTTTGAAGTTGCGTAGCAGAATAGGCACAAGACTTCGAACGCGGAAAGAATGAAAGTCGTGAATTTCTAAAATACATCATTGTTTGAAGTTTTACCAATTTAAATATAATGGTGGGCATATATGGTTTGAAAGCCAAATGGAAAAATGGGCAAATTACAACGCAGAAAGAATGAAAGCCGTGAATTTGGAGAGGACATGGTTTGAAGTTGCGTAGAAAAATGAGCGCACGACGTACAACGCGTAAAGATGAAAGACTTGGATTTGGAGAGATGCTTTGAAGTTGCGGAGCAAAATGAGCTCACGACTTACAAGACTGAAAGATGGGAAGACTTGAATTTCGATTTCCTTTGAACGCTTTTCGGTAAACAATTTTCTTCATCTATCATTCTCCAAAATTATAGGATAATTTCAAATAACAAATTTTTTTATTTTTAACATTCAAGTCTGGTATCATTTTTAGTATTATTTTATTTTAGCTATTTTTATATTTATTTAAACTTTATATATTTAAATTTCATGTCTTTATTTGATATTTCATCTAATTTTGATGATGAACCATATTAGTTGGATGAACCATATTAGTTGATTCAAAACGTATAGACAATATTCCATTACATTACTGAAAAAAATTACAATTTGTATAATAAATCTAAAAAATTACATTCTAAAAAAATTAAAAAATATTTAATAATATAAAAATACAATTTAAATGGTAAACAATATATATCTCACTTGAGAGTTAAGTATTTAATATTCAGATGTGTACAATTTTATAACCACTATGCCTTTAAAACTAGGGAAAGGTAACATTGAAAAAAGCCTCACTCCTATGTGATATAAACATTGATAACTAATTTTTGTAATAATACCTAAATAGTTAGTTAGTATTGAGCTATGTGTACAATTTTATAACCACTTAGCTTTTAAAGCGAGGAAAAGGTAAGATATAAATATTCACATAAATATTGATAAGGAATTTTTGTAATAATACACAAATAGTTAGTTAGTGAAGGAAATGTTCTGCACATTCACCAAAGTTAATTGATTGTATTGGATAATATTATTATATGATAAATTTCATTTTATGATTATTTTTTTTGGCCATGTATTTTGTTTATATTAAATTATACTTTTAATATTTTAAGAATTATATATTTATTAATATTGATAAAGTGTAATGGTATTTATTAAATTATATGTTTAATAATTATTAATAAGTATTTAAGTTTTTTTAATTAAAATGAATTATATTGAAAAGTGTCATATGAAATAAATAATGGTATTTTGGATGTGTATTATTGATAGGTCATGTTATTATAACAAAATTAGTTATAAATTAAGAATTTTTCATGATAAACTAAGAGTAAATTTCCATAGCTAAAAAACTTGTTACATGTTTTTTTTTTTTTTAACTCATATATTAATTCATTTTACAATTATTATTATTAATAATAATTTAAAATAAAATTATAATTTAGTCAATTTTTATGATTTTTAAAATTTAGCAATGTCAAGAATATTTGAATGTTTACCATAAATTAATGTATATCAACAATTAGAAACCACTTAATTTATATAATTTTACTAATTAATATTGTTATAATGACTTAATAAAAAGCTATAATAATATTTGATTAAATGTTAATAATATTTATTTGTAATTAAATTTTTATTATATATATAAT